>JADAQX010000854.1:0-21859 GCA_015476325.1 Cardiosporidium cionae
CTCCCCCCTCCATCTCTCTCTCCTCCCCCCCTCTATCTCTCTCTCTCTCCCCCCCTCTCCTCCCTCTCCCCTCTCTCTCTCCTCCCCCCCTCTCTCTCCTCTGCATTTCTAACGCCTCCATTTTCTCATTTTAATATACTGTTTTCTATACATTTTTTTATAAATTTTTGTAGACTCCATATTGCTCAACAATCTAATGTAACAGTTCAATTAGAATCTAATCAAATTGCCTCTCTTTCTCCTGGTGAAAATGTTTCTATCAAAGCATCTGTCACTTGCCATTCTCCCAATGCAGCCATTCCTTCTCTTGATTTACTTGCTTATTTCATTGATGGTGGCTCTTCTCAAGTCAGTTTTATTTTGTTTATTGAATAGAAATGGAAAAAAGGAAACATTTTTTTTGGTTTTTTTATAAAATAAAATTTTGAAATTTTTAGTATCAAAAACGAATTGGAAAGATTTTTTTTTTTTTTGAGGGGGGGGGAAATGTTTTTCTTTAAAGATGAATTCTTGATAGATTATCTTTTCTTTTCTAACCTCCCTCTTTTTTTATACATACCTATATAGAGAGATTTAGATAAATTACACAGTAGATCGTGTATAGATAAGATAGATATAGATTTGACTAATGCAGTCTATCCTTACAATTTTGATGGGTTTGGTTCTTACTTTTTGTATTCTTTTCTATCTTTTTTTATAAATGTTTTAAAATTTTTCACATATATATTCATTTTTCTATTCTGTTGGGTTTGTATTCTCTCTCTCTCTCTTTCCTCCTCCTCCTCCTCTCTCTCTCTCTCTCTTTCCTCCTCCTCCTCCTCTCTCTCTCTCTTTCCTCCTCCTCCTCCTCTCTCTCTCTTTCCTCCTCCTCCTCCTCCTCTCTCTCTCTTTCCTCCTCCTCCTCTCTCTCTCTCTCTCTCTCTTTCCTCCTCCTCCTCTCTCTTTCTCCCCTCCTCCTCCTCCTCTCTCTTTCTCCCTTCCCCCTCCTCTCTCTCTCTTTCCTCCTCCTCCTCTCTCTTTCTCCCTTCCCCCTCCTCCTCTCTCTTTCTCCCCTCCTTCTCTCTCTATCTAATCTCTTCTCTATATTTTACTTTAATTTTTCAGGAAATTAAATTACGATTTTATCTCCCAGTAATTGTTACTAAATTTTTTAATCCCACAAAATTTTCATCGGAGTCTATTAGAAATGCTTGGCAATCATTGGTGGCTGAAGAGCGATGTGTTGGACGTTTTAAATATCCTCCTCAACGTTTATCACTTTTGATAGAAAAATTTTTCAATTTTTCTGCATTCCAAGTAAAATAAAAAAAGAAGTTGAGATGAATATAGAAAGTATTCAAAATTATATTTTTATTCCATAGAAAAAATATTTTAAAACGAATTAAAAAATTCATAAAAACTTAATAAAAATTAAAGAACTAAAGATATTTTTTTGGTAGGTTTATATATATTTTTATTTTATATATTATTTATAGATGGGTGAATATTATGGTGGCTCTGCAGAATTTAATATTGCTCCTTCTCAATCGGTAAAAAATAAAAAAAATTTTCTTTTCTTTTTGAAAAGAGTTTAATAACTTTTTTTTAAAACTATTTTGACTCCATTTTTGTTTTTCAATAAAAATTAAAAGTTTTTTTTTTAATGAATTCTTTCTGTTTTCAGCAATTACAACCTTCTAGAATGCCGTGTTTTTGTTTAATGAAAGAACAAGGGTAAGATAAATTTTTTTATTTCAATATGAATTTTTTTTTTTTAATAAAAAAATTTGAAGAGGAAATTACTCAATTTTTTTTTTTTACAGAGATAAATCGATTATTCTTGTGCGTTCAATGGATAAAGGACTCTCTAAAGTTGTCTCTACTTATTTCCAAAATTTCTTAATAGTTCAAAGTGGATAAAAAAATTTAAAAATCTTTTTTATTAACATTTTATTTTTTTTTTATTTTTTATGTATGTTTTCAGAGGAAAAAAAAAAAATTTTTTTCATTGAAATTTATTATGAAGAAAAATTTTTTTTTTTTAAATCTACTTTCTTTTAGAGGTGTGTGTGTGTTTTTTTTTTCTTTCTTGATTTTCCATGAAAATAAGTTTTATAGTCTACTTTATATTTAAACTTGTTTCTGATCTCTTTAATTTCTTCTTTTTATTTAAATCAATAAGTTTAGTTTTTGTTAATCCTAGTTTCATGCCACCTCCAGTTTCTCTTGATTTGCAAAATTTCTATTTGGTTACTTGTATTTTTAAACATGTTTTCGTATACAGAGTAGTGGTTTGGAATTACAAAACAATATAAATTTTTTGTTTGAAATTATATAAATGTAGTGAATGTCCTTTTTTACTCTTTTCTGCCTGCTTTCGTAGTTATGGGTGATGTATGTACATTTCACGCATTTAAAATTCTCAATTTCTCTTGCGAACATTTCTTACTTTTAATTATAAGTGAAGCAGTTTTTTTTCTGTGTGTGTGTATGGATGATGCAAAAAATAAAAAATTTAATTATTAAACTCGTAAAAATATATTTCGTACTTCTTCTGTATCGTGGAAATATTTTTCACTGTGTTGAGGAGAATGAGAAGGAGTAGAGGGAGGATGAGAAGGGGTAGAGGGAGGATGAGAAGGAATGGAGGGAGGATGAGAAGGGGTAGAGGGAGGATGAGAAGGAATGGAGGGAGGATGAGAAGGAATGGAGGGAGGATGAGAAGGAATGGAGGGAGGATGAGAAGGAGTGGAGGGAGGATGAGAAGGAGTGGAGGGAGGATGAGAAGGGGTAGAGGGAGGATGAGAAGGAGTGGAGGGAGGATGAGAAGGAGTGGAGAGAGGGAGAGAAAAGGTTAGAGAGAGGGAAAATTTCAAGCCCAGAAATGAAAGAAAAAAATGAATGGAACAAGATCTAATTTCAACATGGGAAATTTGAGCAAATTTTCATTCCTTCCCACATCCTCTCCATCAAGTTAGGACAAGAATAAATAGAGGTTTTACTCTTTAAACCGCCTTTTTTAACGGATGTAGCATTTAAAAGAATAAAATCGCAGAATTAGCAAAATGAAAAACGATTAGGGTTTCTTCTATTCATTGAAAAGAATGAGAGAAGTCAAAAAACAGTTCTTTCATAAACTATACTATCTGAATACAATGAAAGAGGCTTTGGAATCCTCTAAACATCTTATTTTTAATATTTAAAAAAAAATATAAAAAATGTGCAGAGAGAGCAACGACTCACTCCTCCCTCGGAGTCAGTAAGGGAAGGTCTCAGCGGCAATGGCCACCCCTCTTTTTCTTACCTTGAATGGAAGATTTTCTTCCAGAAAAAGAGGCAGATTTACGTCCCTCCATTTTCCTACCCTTGAAGGAGGAAAACGATTTCTTTGATGAAGGAGAAAAACCCTTCTTTTTTACCGCAGATTTTTCTCGAAACGCAGGTGAGGAGGGAGGAGGTCTACGACCACTCAATTTCTTCCCTTTAAACGATGTGGAGGTAAATTTAGCGGAAGAATCGGCGGTATTTTGTTTTTTGAAACGTTTTGGACCTCCAAATCCAAAACGTGAATCTTTCAATTGCCTTTTTTTGCCTTTTTGAAGAGGGGAGCGACGAGGGAGAGCAGAGGAGGCGGAAGGAGAAGAAGAAGAAGAAAAAGGGGGGGCATTTCTCTTTTTTGGAAAATTCTTCTGTGGAGGTTTATCCAAATTCTGAAGATGTTGATCCAGTGAGGCCTCCGCGGTAGGCAACGATGAAGACGGCGTATGCTTATGTGTGTCACTCTGCCTCTGTTTCTTCCAATTGTCAATTCCTTTAAGGAATTTATTTCGTTGATACGATTGCTGCTGTTCATTCACAATTTTTATATTCTTCTTTGAAACACCAGCGGAACGCTCCCATTGCTTCAAACGCTGCGTTTCGCGGCGTTTCTCCACCGTTGATAACCGCTGCTGTTCATCTGCCAGTTTTGCACGAATAGACTCCATCTGCTTATCTGGTTTTAACATTTCTGCTAAATAATCTAAAGGACGTTCAAAAGGAATGCTCATTGTCTGTATTTCAGGATTGAAGAGAAGGTAAAACGTGTATGTGAAAAAAATACGAAAAATTGAGAGGGGGGGAGGGGGAGAGAGAGAGAATAGAGAGAGAGAGAATAGAGAGAGAGAGAGAGAGAGAGAATAGAGAGAGAGAGAGAATAGAGAGAGAGTATACAGAGAGAGAGAGAGAATATACAGAGAGTATACAGAGAGAGAGATATAGAGAGAGAATATACAGAGAGAGAGAGAGAGAGGGGGAATGAGAAGAAGAGAGGAAAGAAAGAATTGAATGGAAATGGGAGAAATACAGTGAATTAGTAAATTGAAAAACGCTTTATGATGAAAATTTATAAACAAGAGAAAATGCTCATAGAGGGCAATAAAATAAGGAGAGCATCCCTTATTTCATGAGAAACAAATATTTTACAAAAGGATAGGTCACGCGTTAAGCCTAGAATAAAATGTCAGGAATTCCATACAATGAGGCAAATAATGAAAGAGAAAACATATAGAAACTCTTGGGAAAAAGATAAAATTTGCAGGAGAGACTCTATAACCCTTTCTCAACGGAAAACCCACTCTCCTGCATACACTGCAAGCCATTTCCTTCCTCTTCTTTCACATCATCCTTCCATTTCCAGTGACAATTATAAGAGCATGTACAATTTAAACCACTCTGAAGTATTTTTACGAAATAAATCATCTAAGCGTACTTTTAAGCGACGCAAACCTTCCTGTATTTCTTTGAAAGCCAATTCATAACTAAAACCCACAAATATATGTAAAAATGTAAGCATTATTTAAAAAACAGCAAGAATAAAAAAACGCAAAGAGAAAAGGAGATTTTAGAGGTATTTCTACCTATGTGGTTCCTATCGTATATTCCTTCTGTAATTTTATGTATACGGAAACGATGCAAGTTAAATGAGCTGCAGTGCATAGGTTAGGCCATGGAAATGCGGTACTTCTAATAATAGAAATGCGAAAATGTAGAAAAAAGGGAAAGACAGCTCTTCTTGTCTTCCTTTTTGATTACCACATACAACCAAGCTAAAAAATGGATGGGAACAAAAGAGATGCTCAGACCAGAAAGAAAAACTATTATTATGACTCTCTTTTGTAAAAAAACAGTCTATAAAACTAATAAAAAAACAAAAGTTAAGACAAAAAGAGAGAAGGCTATTCTTACAATTGTTTTTCGCGTTCAAGATCTTGACCGCTATCTGCTTTTTTTCCATCAATGCAGCAAGATTTAGAAGATGTAAGTCCCAAGGTCTCAATCCAAGGAATATGCGACATTCCTTTTGGAGGCTTGTACCGTATTTCCTCCAATTTTGACTCCAAGGCTGTACCATTGAAATGTAAAATAGTAATAAGAGAATATAAAAAGAAAGGCGATGTATTTGCATGCGCTATACGTGAAAAATGAGACTCCATGATGAAGCAACCTCTCCATTTTCTAACTGAATTGTACTTTTTCCATTGACTCTATCAAAAAAATGAAACTGCTTCTAGGTTCAAGAAGCTTTTCAATATAGAAGCAAACACAATTGCAATCGGGCACCCCGACTAGTCTCTGTTTATTTAATTTGAAAGAATTGAAGCTTACCAGGTTGATTATTGACAGCATTGGCAGAGTTGTGGAGTCCTGCTGCATTCGCTGTTTCATCACCTAAAATGAATATATACAAACAAAAACCGCAATGAAGTTCATTTAGTAGATTTGCAAATGATAGAACAACAATAAATACACAGGAAATTGAGATACTTGCAAGTAAAAAATCTCTCAACAAAACAAAGAATAAAATAAACCAACATTTCAAGCCTTTTACACCCTCAAAGTGCGTACCAAGAATATATTCATTTTCTCCAAGAGTATATCCTAATACAGTTTGTGATTTCGTCGTATCCTCAGGAAGAGTAGAAGAAGAACTTTCTGCTTGGGTTGTAGGTGTCTGTACATATTTGGCCCGAAATTGACGAATCATATAGGCACGGACATCCTCATCATCGAGAGTTGGCGATATGTCCGTCATTCTTGCAAGAAGTAGGTACAAAAACAAAACCAACGAAAGAAGAATATTCAAAACTGTAAATGAATTTGCTCAGCTAAAGAGGTTGAATTATCAGTGACACATATGAAAGGCATTCTTTAAAATATTCGTTTTTACTAAACAAAAAAACTAACATAAATCTCTGCAGTTGTAGTCTTCAAATAGAGTAATTTAAAGTATTCTAGGAAGGAGGACGTCAGTCTTAAGTTTTCCTCACCGTTTTTGATACACTAAAACTTTATCGTTCGATTGTGTTGCGAAAGGGTGTGGTGTAGAGTTGCAACCCTTGGTAACTGAATGCGATCTTTTTGTGTTTAGGGTAGGTACTGCAACGAAATTTGAACTTCAAATAAAGCGTAAACGACTGTCAGAACTGTATTCTCGTAATATATTCATACTACACCATTCATTTCACAAGAAACTTCTTCTTGCTGTTATTTTCGTGAAGGGTACTAGAAAGTTAAAAAGTTTTGTGTTAATTCAGCATGTTTATCTCATGCCATGCAGTTAAGAAAGGGTCGAAGTTATACTCTCACCGTTTCATGAAGCACAAAGCAGCATAAATGTCACAAAAAGTATCTGTGCATAGAGGGTAACCTGCTGGTACCAATTTCTTAATGCAATTTAATATTTCTAATCGAAATTGAGAAGTTTCTGAAGAATTTCCGAATAGACGCTTTATCTAACTTTTTTGTGAAGAAAAATGTATACTCAAAATAGTGTTGTCAAGCTAGGATTTAGTTATTGATTCAATGGCTCCATAAAAAATTAAAAAGGAGAAAAGAAATAAACATGAAATTAAATTATTGCTCAGAAGCAAGTAGTAAACCTTGTTCATCAAAGAAATACATTACCAAAGGTCCTTTGGCAAGTATACATGTACTCTATCTCTATTATCACAGTCCAAATGCAAATACCAAATGCAGTAATTGCACCTGCTATTGTATGTGTTTAAACTAAAGCAGCAAGAGTTCTTCCAACTTACAACGAATGTTTTCATTCACAAACTTGAAACACGCGTGCAGCACTACTATCCGTAAGGTCACGCAACCCTTTCTTTCTCTACATTCTGAAAGAACACACCCTACACTCAAGTTTATTTGGTTGTTATAAAGTTGAAGATCATGTTAACTATGCATGTTTTACTGTGGAATTGTTGCAAATTTGTAATAAAATTCGACAAAATCTCACGATTATTTATCATAATGTAAATCTTATTTCAAACTTTTTTCGCCATTCAACGCAACGCAACGCATGTACAGAATAAGTTAATGTAACATAATTTTCGTATTTCTTTGCAGTCAGTCCCTGCCAAATGATCAGCTTGCTTGTCAATTATAATTTACTTTAATTAGTCATAGAAGAGATAAAAAATATCCTACCTTTTTAAAAACCTGCATATTAGCTATCTTTCTGCTGAAATTGGAAAAATTTGTGCTATTAAGGTGACAAAATTTCAATAAAAAGATCTACCCAAAATAACGAATGCCATTTGCTACTTCGTGAAGTTTTAGACATTGCTAGGAATAAAATAGAGTAAAAAAAAAAATATACTCTATTTGTATAATCTTTGGTTATTAACAACTCGAGTAAAACTAGTCTTCATACTGTCAACGAATTTAAATTGGTTTCTTTATTTCAGCAGTCATAATTGGCAATAGATTCTTAGACCTTTCCCAACTAGGAATTTCGCTAGCATTCACTGCTTTGAAATGCGTTTGGGTAAGAAAACAGGAAAAAATCCCGCGTGAGCCATTTTCGGCATGATCCATGTCAGTTTTGTTCCATCTATCATAGCAGTTCTGATATGCATAGCTATTTCGCAAAGTTTTTAATTGATGAACCATTAAATTTAATTTGGGAAATGCATTCATTTTTTCTCGAGCAACAACATAAGAAAAACTAACCTACAACATAGTTAAAAGGTAATAGGGTACTGCATTGGAGTGGATATATCAATGTATTGTTAAATAGTCGCATGTAAAAACTCCGTTTGAAATTCGATAACAGTGCGAAACCTCAGTACAAGTAGTCGCATGGAACAGTTTATGACATACACCTTGCGGATTTCTACTTCATAAGAGGTTAAACTTCATGTATCTACTGCAATATAGAAAATATCTATCATGATAAATAGGTAGTATTAATACAGTTTTCAATCTTTAGTTTTTAGAAAACACTATGTTACCTACGAGCAAATTATATGGGCAAGGTGCAATTGAAATTAAATTTTGTATAGTTGCTATCGTTTGTTTCATTCAATCCGAAGTAACAGGAAAAATCTTTTTTCTTTGAATTTAAAACTACTTAAATATCTAATAAAGTGCGGATATGCGTAGGCTCATGTAGTTTTATGGGTAAATGCACACTGTTTTTGTAGAGACGTTCATACGCCGCAGCAATTGCACGATTCACCAGCTGCCTGGCCTCAGACCTAAGACTTCGCAATCGCACTTTTTCGACTAATGGTAAACTTAGAGAACTCATTGCACAAACCATAGCATAAAACGACTTGAAACATGATGAAAGTGATAGTGGATGAAAGGAAGGATTTGAGGCCAATTCTTCATCTGGCTTCAGTTGATCTAAAATGGCCAAACGCTGAGAAAAGCCTATTTTTTGCAAAACGCTGTCTGTTTCAAAGTCCACCAAGAGTAGCATCTGCTCTTCAATGAGTCCCGCAAATAGCCCTACAAATCGTACCTAAAAAAATTAGAAACACATTTTGTACAAAAACACTAAGCATATGATACGATTTCTGATCCAATATCGATGTATTTCATCATATCTACTCGGAAACAAAACAGTTTAATATTTCCATGCTTTACTGGTAGAGAATTGTTGCGCAATTGCATTTTTCTAATGTGGCTGGGACAATTGCAAGCGTTTTCACGAGCTATTAAGATGCATCCCCAGAATGATCCGAAATGTCACAATACTGCCACTTTATGAACAAAAAATCTTATTTTCCTTTTTATCTTGCTATACAACAAAAACTAGCAACCCAAATTCCATAGTGCAGACGTACATCTTTCCGACTCCAAATGCAAAGTACAGAAAGAGCAGAAAATCAATTTTTTCTGCACGGGCTTCACATGTAATACGCATGATAAAAACTGAGCGTACCGTATAAGCATGGAACGTCAATTTACTTTGAAGAAAAGAAAAACTATTGATTATAAAAACGGCTCCTTCTCCCGCAGGGAGAGTGTCAGCGGCTTGTCGGCAAAAATTAACGACAGGATTTAATATTGCATCTAAAGTAGGAGCCAATGCTTCCTCATCTCCTACTGTTTGTTCTGAAATTTTATAGGTTTCATAAACATCCAAAATTTCTTCCATAATCGCTCCAGCATCTTTTATGAATGGTGGAGATGACAAATCAAAAGTAGTGAGCGCATCATACGGAAGCGCAGCGATTTTAAGAGCACGTTCCTCGAGCAGTTCAATAAACAAACCATTAAATAAATCGCGTAATTCTAATAAACATTGCACGAATATCGGTGAGTGCGGCGATGGTTCCGATGGTAGAAATGATTCCTGACCATCCGCATACTCCATAGTTTCTCTACTACCCTCGTGAACCGTTTCCCTTCCACAAGCGGGAACGTTGTTATTAACAGTAGAATCTAAAGGGTGCAATTCTACACCAATAGTCACAGAAGGATTTGAAGAAAGCCTATCAGGATAGTCCACTGGTTGCACGAAAAGGGATGATTCTGTCACTCTTAAGGTAGTACTAGTCGATGCCATCGACAAAGACATTATAGGTGTTAGAACATTAGCAAGCACACTGAATAAATGAATAAATTTATATGTGGTGACAGCAGATGGACGAAGGCGAGCTACTTGCTCCATTCGTCCATAAAAAGGTACGCACAAACTCTCAAAAATGCCATCGAGAACCGCCGTTTCTTCAATAAGTGTTTCCTTTTCAACAGAATCTAAAGGGGGTGGCTGATGTTTAGAGAACCTGTTTGTGGTATTTGACCCAGTATCCGCAACTTCTGCTATCCCAGCAGTGTTTGGTTCATTTGATAGAGGTGTTGTCACGGAGGAATTTAAGGCTTTTGAATTTAAAGGAGAGGCGATGAAATCGTCAGCCTCAGATATCACCGCATGGTATGTATGACTGGAGAATGCAGAATTTCTTCCCGGAGAGAATATATGTAACACAAATTCTTTTTCAGCTACGGCTTGTTCGTGAATCCAAGCAAGCATATCACTCACAAAACGGAAGGGATCATAAGCGTGCATTTCAATCGGATTGAGATGCAGCGATGGATTCCCTTTACTCAAGGCATTATGAAAATTTTGTAGCAAACGATACTTACGAACTCGTGCAATTTCGCGAGCACAATGGTTAAACAGACGAGGGCGTACTTTCAGTAATAACAGAGTTCTTCGTATATATGATAAAAGAGGGTTTCTCGGATTTTTTGGCGTGGAAGAGTTCGTATTCTCTCTGTTGGATGTACGTGTTGCAGACGGGGATGTTTCTAAGGATTGTGATTGTAGGGGTGTACTCGGAGAAACTGTATCTATAAAAATGAATGCTTCGTCCGTCGTTTCAAGCTTTTTTATAGAGAGCAACACGAAATTGTACAAACGTTCAAATGCAATCTCTAAAACTTCATACATTTTTGAAAGCATATCGTTTCCTAAAGCTTGATAATAACTCCCCTCGCTCACAAATGTCTGTGCTGTGAAGAGGAGTTTATCCACTTCGTCAAAGGCAACAAAAAAGGCATCGTCAATGGTGGTATTTGGGTTGATGAGTGTTTCTAGAGTCTTATCTGAAAGTTTGCAACGATTTAAAAAATCACTGCAGACTTGCTGCTTGTCATGGAGATGCGATCGTGCGGTATTTAATTGATTTGCATTCTTTAAAATTGGTGCAATTGATTGTTTGCAAATTTGTAGAGCCTCTGATGCCTGCAAACAAAAAATGGGGGTGCAATTTCAGAATTATATTTTTACGTATCCTGTGTACCTACAGCGTATATACCCGGAGTGCGGGTCTCATTTTTATTCTTTTTCGTAGTACGCGTTTCTACTCTGAGATAATTACAAAAAACCTTCAAAAATCAGAGAATCAACATCTAAATTTTTTTTGTAATAGGTCTAGAATTGGACAAGGTGCGAAAGTTATCCTTTCAGGGAAAATTTACACTGCTTATAGTTTACAAATAAAGAAGAAAGGGTCAAGGCATGCATGCAGTTTCACACACATTTGCTGCTTTATTATATTAAAAGATGCAAATAAAACCTCTTTCATCCCTGCTTTTAAAGTGCCTTTGCTCTCTCTACCTATTCTCATGCTAGTATAGCCTGAAACTATTCATCGAAATGGTACACAAATGTATAATTAGATGGCCCACATTTTTTTAAATTGCTACTTTCTTTAGTCATGACATTGTACGAATAAATTAAAAAGGACACGCACTGCCTCATCCATAAAAATATCTTGATTTAAACGTTTTTCAATGAGAGTAGGAGTGATTTTTGTACAAATTTATTTCACTAAAATAAAGAAATCACATTTAGGAGAGAATTCATTCATTTTGCCAATGCCCCTTTCTTCTTGTTCTAATAAAAATTCTCACGCTAATTCAATATAGAAAGCACTAAAAGAAGATACATTAATAACAAAGAAGCTTAAAAGATCTTTGCAAAACACAATTCCGAACCATGATGCTTGTTTCTAGATTAAAAAGGAGTAAGGTAATTTTTTTGTCTGCACAGTTCATCCCTTAATACAACTTGGGAGTGCATTTTATTGCTTTGTAATGCATGACAAGCACCAAAAATTCGATAATCCTAATCAAAAATTTTAGTAAGAATAGCAAAAAAATAAATGCTACTCTCGATATTCAACTACTTTTTCGAAACAATGTTGCAAAATAAAATTATTTTTAATGAGAGTAGTTCTGTATCGTATTATTTTATAAAACTATATATTTATACAAAAAAACTTACTTGTGTGCATTCCGTTTCAATAGATTGCATGGCGTCCTTCATTGAATCTAACAGAGTAACCAGAGGAGAAGCAACTTTTAATAGCTCCTCATTCAATACTATCTGCTGATGTTTAACACTATTTTTCAGCAAGCGTCCATTTTCCAGGGTATTGACATCACAAACATCAGAAATAGCATCCAGAGCAGAGATCAAGGAAGTATGAGTGAAATTCAAAGAGACAACTCTTTCAATTTTGGGTAAGAGAGGAGGGGCAGCTGGTGCAGGGGTGTGTAGTAAAGAGTGCTGATCCTCTTTGGAAGAAACAGAAGTAGGAGAAGAGACTCTGCCATGCAACCGATCTGATGAGTCCGATCTATTTATGCTGGCGGAAGAATTGAACTGTTGTTGAGAAGAAGCTCCAAATGATGAAGGATTGTCAGTAGCTGTGCTCTTGGTTGGCGTGGTAAATGAAGACGACTTGGAAAAATCGTTACAAGCAGAAACATCCGCCATGTTGCAAAACAATTCGCATCAAGAATAGAAACAAGGATAAAACCTCTATTCATATGCAATTAGACATATTGATTGTTCACCGAGTATTCTATTGTGCTTTACAAAAACATATTATCGAATCTTCGGTCCAAAAAAAGGTATTTAATTCAACTTTCCGCACAGTTATAACAAGTTCACTATGATACAAGAAAATACGTATAAATGGAATTGCAATATATTGCGTTATGAGTGCTTTAACGAAAGGAATCTACCGCACGAGAGGTAGTTCTAATAATAGAAAAAAGATTCTGTTTAGCTTACAAACGCTGTTGGTCGGACAAGGCAACCCTTTGTTAAAAGGAGAAAACGACACCAAAATTCAATTTATTTTCATATAACACTTTTCTTTGAACAAATCACGTATGCTGCTCATTTGATCTTTCTCTAGCAAAGTGGAAATACGCAATAACCAAATTGATGATGGATTGCGTATGCTTCCTAATCGATTGTATTTTACTATTCATTATACTGCACCTTGGTAGCGACACTTTACTTGATGTAATAAAACAGAAAAAATCCACTTTTTCGTAGAATTAAAGGAATTTTAAATAATGTTTGGCAAAATATAATTTGATTTTTCAAGGGAGAAAACTACTACAAAGATTTTACGCTACGGCGCCGCTTCTGCACTGACAACTGTAACCTCTGTAAAAACATGCGTGTGAGCTCCCCATCGCACTCATATTTTTCCCATTGTCGAGACTATTGAACTTCTACGCTCATAAAGCTAGCTTTCCAACCGTTGTCCTTTTGAAGTTTTGAAGAGCCAATTCAGTTATTCTTGCTTTTAACTTTGCAGTTATTTTTCCGAAAGTATATTTGTTAATGATTTTCTATTCCTTTCTTTTACCCCTGCTTCTGTTGATGCCGTTAAACATGGGTTTTGTTTTCCAATCGCGGCAGAGGCAGCAAGGGAATTGACAAGATAATTCGAAGTTGTTTTGGGAGTAATTGCAACGCAGAATTCCGTGAATACCTTGCGTATACTCTATAAGTTTCTCTGCCTTAACAACATTGCAAGGTTCACCTTGCAACTTACGACGTAATCATGTCTAGATTGGCCTCGCGCTTTTGGCGCTTTTGCACAGAATGGACAGTCGATAGGAAGAGGAATCTCAAAATGATTGCTGGTTGCACCGCGTTTGCCACCGTCTGTATAAGTTGCATGAAAAAAATTCCTGCTGGTCATGTGGGCCTTCTTGAAGACTGGAATGGTAAATAAATAGATGCAGTAAATGTCGTATTTTGTATCGTGTGTGGTGTTTTTCTTACCCTTAATTATTTGCAATGTCGACCTTGAGAATTCCGATTGTGTAAAATCTTCAATGACTTTGCTTTTAATAAACAGTATGATTGTAACTTTTATCGATGCATAAAGTCTATGATTTTCTTGGAAGGGTATAGTAAAATGAGGATTAAGAAATATCATCTCTAAGTAATCATGAATAACATTTTAGCTTGAAATAAACATTTTTTGTGTTTTTAACTTTTTGTGATCTTTTTTTTAATTTTTTCTCTAGCAATAACTAGGATTAATAGCAAAATATTGTCAAGTAGGAAAGAATTTCTTTTGTCACTCACCCTAGGTTTTGCCAATTTTTTGAAAATTTTACAGTTTCCTGCTATGGCAGTTAAAAATATTCATGCATTTCTGGGTATTGAAATACTGTACTTTTCGATACAAGCAATGCGCGTATTTCTTGTTCACTTTCGTTGTTGAAATAATTTGTTTCTTACGTAGGAAATTTAAAATCTCATATTTTTGATGACACAATGACTTGCATTTATCTACCGATTTATCAAAGGCCTATATCTTTTCGTGTGATTCCTGTTAAAAAAAAGTTTATCAAGGAATATAAAACAAAAGATGGGAAAAAAATAGAAGTTAGTTCTTTTTACTTGCAGCTTTCCAATTACTTTTACTCAATACTTGCTTTCTTATAGTTATAATAGTTTGTAAGTTCGTTACTTCGTTATATGACTCTTCTGTCTGTTGTGATATATATTTTCCTGCGACAACAATTTGCAAAGTTATTCTATGGAATAACAAAATTACAAAGTTTTAACGCAGTAAAGATATTTTCGAGATTATAGCCACTTCAGATTCTTTGCATATCACTTATTGATTTAGCAAGTATTATTTCTATTTTACGTAAAATTGGTAGGAATATACACGTTTATGTGCTGTTTTAGCTTTCTCGTAGAGGTTTCATTGAGGCGTATTGCGCTCTCCTTGCATTATAAAATAGATATGTTTCATTGTATTTGCTTATTCATGGAATTAGTATTTTCTCATTGTTTGTAATAATGTTTAATTGTTTAACGGAAAGAGGATTTTAGTAAAAGCAATTTCATCTTCTCAATTTGAGGGTCCATTGCTTCGTATTTTGTTCATTTCCTTCAGATCGTTCTGCAAATGCGATTACAACCTAGAATTCCTTATGTTATTGACATCTATTCTCGGTTTGGAAAGGATTATGGGAAGCATTTTGTAGAACAGGAGGCTTCTTTGGATGTCAGTTCTGTTGTTGCTGAGCACACTTATGAAGAATTAGTGGCAAATAATGAGAACACTGATCTTATAGTTGACAAGATAATTGATCGCTTCAAGGATGCGTGCTCGTTCCATAGAATTCGATTATCGGAAGCGGTAAAGTTTTTAATGAATTATTTCTGATGTACTGCAAAGTTTTGCTTGAATGGAAATTTTTATATTCCCTAATTTTCACTGAACATATTTTGTCGCCAACCTTTTGTCATCCGGACCTCATGGTATTCCAAGGTGTAATCCATAATAGTTTTTCTGATATTATTTTAAGCTCCACACCACGTTTAAAGTTTTTCTATTATTCCATTGCTCAAAGTTCTGCATGTGTTTTTTTCTTTTTATGTCCTAACATCCAAAGTGTGAGTTGTGAAGTAACGTATTTTTCTTCAAAGCGGACTCATACTGTGCATTTTCTAGCTATTTTTGTTTACCGAATGCTTGTAATGTAATCTTTGTGCTTTGTTTCAGAGTATTATTTTTAGGGATCCGGAAGATGTTGAGGAGGAATCGGAATAGGAAACTTTAAATGCTTCTAGAATCTCCTGTAGGCACCTAACAAAGTCCATAAATGCCATTGTTTGGATAATAGAATTGATCGTATGTCTGGACATCTCAAAGTTTTTGCCAAACAATTTTGTTGATATAAACTAGATTATATTTTCGTTTTTAGCCTAACTACTGGAATTAGCGGTAGCAATTGTCACCAGAATTTGCATGTACGCATTTGGCAGACATTTTTATACAAAATAAAAGTAGATCAAGTTTCCACTGGAAATCGTGATGTTCAACAATTTAAATAACAACAATTTATTTCTCTTCTATATTTAAACTTGCAAATGTACTTTATAGCTGCAGAGCAACCAAACGCCGCAAAAAATCCTAAAGGCTTTCGACCTAACCTGAGAAAGCCAAAAATAAATGCGTTCATGGAAGTCACAACGGGTATCGATTATTAAAATAGGTACAATAGTGTCTACACTACATCACAGCTTAAACAAACTTCACTTCTTTCATTTTTTTGGTCATCTTGCCAGTTTCAGCATCTATCGCTGCGCCATCCAGGCTAAAACGAAAAAATATGACTTTTACGAAGATATATCCCAGATATTTGACAGTTTTGACAGAAGCTTAACCACAAAGAAAACATCGTGCTCTCGCTACATACTTTATGTTGTGGATAAAAGTAATGCCGCATGCTGTAACCTCTTTTTTGTGTGTACTATACTATTGGTTAAATAGAGGGCATTGATTTTATATACCATAAGTGTAGGGCAGGATTGCGATTAGGATATAAGTCGCTATGGGAGCCATTCCAAAAATAACGTGGTTACCGAGTGGAGCATTACAATGATCATTGCTTCTAATGTTTCCCTGTACCCGTGTAGCTGCTGTCAAAGTAACCTGTTCTCTATCTCTTTGCAATTTCCAGCTCCGCATGCGTATAATGTAATAATTTATCTCCACTACCTTGTGATAAAGTAAGAATTTAAGTCTCTGTCTATCGGTGTTACTTGCTATCATGTCTTACCTATCCTCCGCTTTAACGAATTGTTTGCGAAACCTGCTGACTGCTGGGGCAGGTTGCAGTGAAATAACACGTCTTTCTGACAATATGCTGCTTCAGCGCTGTTTTATATTTTTTTGATTCCTAGTCTCCTTTGGTAGTATTATAAAGATTCCATAAAGTAATTTCAGCATTAATCCCGAAAGAACTATTGAATTGAATAACTTAATACATACTTAACTTAAAAGTTAAAAGTATGCAGCCAGCTCGCGCAGGTTCTTAATAAGCCTATTCGTGAGCAAAACATCGACAATAATTAAGCTACTCGCGTACAATAACTAAATAGCATAGGTTAGTAAAATGTATTTAATATAAACGGAGAGGTGCTTAATTTTACAAAGGAGATAGATGCGATAAATTAGGGATGTAATAATCATTTCAAGCAATAGCATAATACTGATATAGCTTAAAATGAGAATTAAGTTAGCTAATTCGCAGCGTAAATTCTCATGGCAATAATTTTGTCAGACACCAAACAAGTATGCATAAAATTCATTTTATCTGATATTTTTAAATTACCTTCGTCATTTCCATTCTTATCCTGAAAAAAGGTCTTCACAGAAAACAGTTATCACACATCTTTTTTCCGCTACATCTTCAACACACATTTAGTCCTAGAATTTATATTTTTACACATTTTTTGACACTTCTAATATTACTTGCTTCTTACTTCATTGGCTTATATCAGAGAAAAATAATTCCATGTATAGACAAATGTCTTTAATCTCGAATTTATAGATGTAAATCAAAAGTGTTCCAGCGTGCTCGAGAGTGTGCAGATTGAGCCCTAACCCGATCAGAGGAAACTTCTAACAAGAAAAATTTTGGACAAAAAAAGGATTTTTCTTAAGGAAAAAGGGAGTGTTTTCATTTTTGGTTTATTGTTGTTTAAGAAATTCATTGCTTCTACTCCCTCAACCCTATTTTATTATTATTTTGGTAGTATTAATTTCATCGGCTAAAAAGGAATCCTCTTTATTCTTGTGCTAAACTTTTCACCTGAGGTTTTTAAATACCATGTTGTTTCATTCCATGCGCGAAGTACACAAAACAGTTTTATTTAACTTGGTTCCCATACCGTAGTATAACTAATTAATCAAAAGTGTAAACTTTCTCTTTATAGAAGGAAGATTACATTGGTAATCGCCGCTCACACGTATAGGTGATATGCCATGGCTGCCAACATTTTTTCAATGTTGTAGCTACTTTATACCGTAGGCAAAGAAAATAAAGAGATTTGTACATACTTTCGATAAAAGTTATGAATACGTTGTATATAATTTTATACTGGAAACATTAAAGAAACTATAGTGAAAATCACTTAGCATTGCCAAAATGAATTCCACACACTATAGGAAATACGTAGTCGGAACAATAGCGAAATCGCAAAAAGATCTCTCTGCCTAGCGTTAGGTTAAAGCATCGGCAATGTGTAACATGGTTATGCAATTAATTCTTTGCTCACCGATTACGTCTACTCGCCAGAATCGAGTCATTGTATGAAAAGTTTTAAGAGCAAATGGTCAATTCTGATTCAAGGAAGAACAGAAAAAGCAATGTCTGCGTTCAATTTTGTGTTGAAAGCAACTGCACTATAAGCATATTTTATTTGGTCGCAGGTCCACGCTACATGGGAATGGATAACAGTTTCGATTTTAAGTACTACCAAGTTTTCAAATAATAAAACTTCAGCGCTGATGAAACGTGTTAATGTAATGGTTTCAGCAAGCTAATCTGTAAATTAAAACAATATCTTTTTCTGTTTACTTTAAGAAAGAAACAAACAATGGGTGTTATCACAAATTAGGCACTTTGATCTTTTAAGGAATTGATGACATACTACGACCAAGAACTTTAACATTACAGACGCTATCCATCTGCTTGAAGAAGTAATTAAATCATAAGGAGATAGCGTTTATGCTAATCACAAATACTGCAAGATGTTAAAGATAAGTGGCGTGACTCATAGAATATTGGACAGTTGAACTTTTAACTTGAATAATAATCGATGGCCAGTCACATTAAGAATAACCACAGCGGCCAGCTCGGAGAGTTATAAGATATCAAACTAACTCTTTTCACATGAAACTCCTCTAAAATTCCATAAGATTTGTCAATTCATACAGGTTCAGTAGTATTTACATACCTCTCCAGATTGTGGCTGTAGCTTCCTCTTCTCTCAGGTATCACAAAATCTATCATCAAATTACGTCGATTGAATCTGCTATTGTTTTTGCTTCTTCACGCCATCTTTATCATTATACAAATCGCAAGTGATTACTCTGCTTTTGATTATAAAAGTAAAAAAAAGTATTTTTAAAACATAGAGGGAGCGAGAAGTCAATTTCTCGTATATCTATTCTGCGATAGAGGTAAGTTTGCGAATTGAATCATGTTAAAGCTTTGTTAAAGATCAACATTTTAGGCTGGGTAGGCTTGTATGAAAAAAAGCTGGCAATTTTTTTGTGTAGTTTTTTCTCTTACTTCAAAATGTTTGAGATTAGAAGATTGCACTCCGCGTTGTTCAAAATTGCTAGTCATTCTGTTACCATTGCGTTGGCGTAAAAGTTTTATTGGAAAATCATTGAAGATTATCGGTTTTTTTGTTTTTTGAATAATTGCAGAATTACACTTTATCATTCAATATTCCAAGTCAATGACGATGTCTTGCAATAACCAGAGCATAGATGCAGCACTCGAAGGAATATCTCCTCTAGATGGACGATATGGCAGCAAATGTGTGGAATGCAGAAGATATTTCTCGGAATATGCTCTGATTCAACAACGTGTATTTGTGGAACTGCAATGGTACCTTTTTATGGCTGAATGCCCAGATATCCCAGAAGTGGGACCATTTTCCAGTGAAACAATAGGTAAATGAGGTGGACAATGAGATTTTTACTCTTCATTACGTAGAGTGGGAGGTTTAATTTGTAGTGGAGAATTGCGTGGGTGTACTGCCTTGTTAAAAGAATGATGCAGGATTGGAGGGGTATACAAAATGTCCATCTTTTGTTTCTGCAGATGTGTTGAAGGGTCTTGAAAATGTCACTCTAGCACAAGCTCGCCAAGTTAAAAGTTACGAGAATATCACTAATCACGATGTGAAGGCTATCGAATATTATGTGAAAGTTAGTTGCGTCGTAGTGATGCGCAACGCTCCAAAATAGAAAGAGAAAGCATTGTGCAGTTTACTCCTATGTATTTTGATATTATTGGAAGGTATATGTGTTGATACTCCTTTGAAATTACTCAAACATTAAGTGTAATTTTTCAATTTCAGGAGCGTCTAGAAGAAAGTGGAATAGATGAACTACAAAAATCCAAGGAATTCATTCATTTTTGCTGTACTAGCGAGGATATAAATAACCTTGCCTATGCCATCCTCTTTAAAAATTCTGTAAAAAATCTTTTGCGTCCTGTTATGATTTCGGTAGTGGAGAAGATACGTGAACTATCTATAAAGGTGTGCTTGTGTGTATTAAGAGAAGTGGTTTTATTCCCTTTACGATGCTTTTAGTTATAACTATTTGTAGATACATCACCTGTGTATTTGCGTTACTTTTATAGTACGCAGATATTCCGCTTTTGTCAAGAACGCATGGTCAAGCGGCTACTCCAACCACATTTGGAAAAGAGATGGCCAACTTTGCAGCAAGGCTAGGGAGAATCCTTAATCGAGGTGTTGACAAGGTATGGATGTACGAAATTTGATTTGAATGGCCAGTGAACCATATAAAACGAGATTCTCATATTTATGCCCTTTTTGTTTTGGTTGAATCGTTACCGGATAAAACTCTCTGCCTGTTTTACTATTTCTAGGTAGAATTTTTAGGAAAATTTAATGGAGCTGTTGGTAATTTTAATGCCCATTTGGTAGCCTATCCCACAGTGCAATGGCCTTTAGTAGCAAAAGAATTCGTGGAGGTAATCGCTTTTATTTGCCATTTTCCTCATTACTTTGAGACGTATCTCTACATGTATGAAAAGATCTTCAAGTTCCCTATATTTATATATATATTTTTTTTTTGGGAGGGGGAGAAAAAGTTTATTTCTATTTGGATGTTAACAGAAACGCTTGGGTCTTACCTATCAGCATTACAGCACGCAGATTGAATGTCATGATTACGTTGCAGAATTAGCTGATGCCATTTCCCGTTTCAATACATGCCTCCTAGATTTTAATATGGATATGTGGACCTATATATCCAGGTATAATTTTTATTATTTTGGGGGGGGAAGGGAAAAGAATGCTCAACCTAATTTATTTTTGGGGAGGGAAAATGCTCAACCCAAATTTTTAGAGGGGGAAGAAGGCACAACCCAATTTTTTTATAGTATATGGGGCTAATGGGCATGATACGAGTTCCAAATAGGGTATATACTCTCGTACGGCAAACGTGATGAACTAAAAAATTTCTTTTGAGAGTGATATACTCCCTTATAGCCTTAATATACAAGTGGTTGTATATACGAGCATTTGTAAACGTTTCTCTTTTTTTTTCCAGAGACCATTTGCAGATGAAAACTGTGGATGGAGAAGTGGGTAGCTCTACCATGCCTCATAAAGTAAATCCAATTGATTTTGAAAACTCTGAAGGCAATTTGGGTTTAAGTAATGCTGTTTTGAATTTTTTGAGGTACGCTGTGCGTTGTATAACTCTTCCTCAATTATGGTATATCTGTACTTCTTAAATACTCATGCAATGAAAAGTAAAAGAAAATACAGTATCTATGTTTTCTTGCAGTGGTAAGTTGCCCATCAGCCGCTTACAACGAGATTTATCTGATTCTACGACCTTGAGGAATTTAGGTGTGGGATTTTCTCATGCATATTTGGCCTACCAATCTGTTTTGCGTGGCTTAAGCAAAATCACTGTGAATGGGCAGCATATGGCAGCCGAACTTGAGTGTAATTGGGCTGTTCTTGCTGAGCCCATTCAGACTGTTATGCGAAAGTATGTGGACTGTTTTTTCTCTTTTTTTTATAGTTTTTCTATATATTTTCTTTTCTTAACTTTTGCTATATATTTCTTTTTATTCATTTTTACTTTTGCTATATATTTCTTTTTATTCATTTTTACTTAACCTTTATTTCTGCTATAGATTTTTTTATAGTTTTTTACTTCTGCTATATATTTCTTTCTTTTTTTTTTTAATTAAC
>JADAQX010000104.1:0-94156 GCA_015476325.1 Cardiosporidium cionae
GTCAATGTTTTAGTGAAAACTGGCAGATAAAGCAAGTGATTGCACCTACAACAGACTATGGAAACATAGCGTCTTCGTCGCTGTCTTCAGTCACGATAGGAATAGCAAATCTGTTGAGAAAACTACCTTCTACCCAACAGCTCAACTTGAAGCTCTTTGGGTGTAGAACGCGTTGCACATGCAAATGGCATTAGTTAGACAGCGCAGAGTAGTACGAAAGTATGATAGGAAAAGTAGAAATTAAGGCAGTAAATTCGGAAAATATTTTTACTGAATCTCAACTAGTTTAAAAGCAACAAATATATAGTAGAAATAATTAATTCCTTAGGTTACTAATTTGCTCAGGGTTCTGTCAATAAATTCTAAATAATTTGTGCGCATAATTGTCTTATGCAGTCTTTGTATAATTCTATTGTAAACAGATGTAGCAGTTCGTGTTGAGGTCCTCGAATGTTTCATTTTTGGAGCCATTGTCTCTAAGGTTTCGCATTATTACATGAGTTGAACCACGCAAGCTTCCGCATTGCAGTACCCATTTTCTAGATTGCCAGAGTGTAGTTTGTTAGAGAATAATTGGAATGAATTTTTTTTGGAAATGAACTGATAGAAACGTAATATTTATCATTCAAGGCTGTAACTATAAAAATTGGTAGTGCTTCATGCTCTTATTACTTCTTTTGCATTGTGTTCATAGTCACATGCAGAAGTTTCAACTTCATACAATATAGTTGCAGGAAAGAATAGTTGTACTAAAGTTTATAATTTAAGTATTACTATGTATTAAACGAAACTTTTATAAAAATGTTCTTGAAGGAAATCTATTAGGTGAAAAAAAATATTGTTTTTGCTAAATTTCCATTTCAAATTCCAACCCAAATATTAAAATAATTCCTTGCTTTGTATGATGATCTTTTTGAGCAATTAATACCATTGATAATTCTCTCTAACTGGATTGTCACCTTTTTTATTTGCTTTTTATCTCAGTATTGAAACTGAATAGGATTTTACTTTGAAATCCATTTGAATTTGTGTGTAGAGAGGCTCCTATGTAATTTAAGCTCGAAAAATGTCGTTCTTAGTTTTGTAATCTAGACTAATAGGAAATAAAGGAACCACCGTGGCCATGCGTAAACACACAAATGACTACAACAATTTAGTTGTAACTACTACGTCTACAAATGTTATTATATTTTGTTTCTTATTGCTAAATTGAGCGATCAAAATATGGTATTACACTAGCTAGACCAAAGGTAACATTTTTTTGTATAGTAACAAAATTCAGTATTGAACACCAATTGTAGGCTCTATCTGCGCATAGACAATTAATCACAAGAACCTTTATGTATTGCTGTGCTTCATAGAACAATTACTAAACTGTTGCTTGCTTTCTTCCTGTGTTAATATGGAGGCCCATTCAGCATTGCATTGATAACTTATCCTGAAACTTTTTTCTAGCTGTGGTATCTTTCATTTTGGCTAATGCCATTTTTCTATGCTGATGCATATCTATCAATTCCAATTTTTTAGTACAATTTACTCCATGTGTTCAATGCAGGTACATAGCTGCACCTAGGTAGAGCTATAAATAAGAACGAAAGTGGGCGGAAAACATTTGTTTCAGGAAGAAGCTTTTATAGCAAGCATGGCTTAATACTTCCAAATATACTCAAAAAAGCTCAGCTTCTTAGAAGTACAGATAATTTAAATGCCTGTATCAGATTCGTAAATATTTTATAGCTTTAAGAGATTAGTTCAATGCTAAATGTCAGTGGGAAATCCACCAAAACTTTACTTCTAAGCAACGATGCACTTTGGAATAAAAAACACAATATTTCCGAGTCAAGCATTTTTCTTTACTTTAATCCCACGATAAAAATGATATTTATAGGCTTTTCTCTTTTTTTATCAAACAAAAATGTTTTCTACATACTCGCAGCATAAACTTTTATTAGCGTGTGCTTTAACAAAATGGGCAATAAAGAAAAATCTCGCATTTTTTAGTGTAGTTACAAGTAAAGCTAACGTGAGGATTTCATTTCAAAGATAAACAATAACATGCGCAATATCCGTAATTCCAAGTGACTCAAGCCTAATCAAATTGTACTGAAATCCTTGCTTCTTGCTCATAATCCTCTTCCGTTTTACCGTGTACTTAATTCCCTAATCACGCAGGTAATGATCAATTGAAAATTGTTTTTCTTTTAATGCAAAATAAAATTTATACATATTTGAATTTTTGACCTCTACTTTTAAGAGATATATACATTGAGTTTACGACGTGAAAAGTAAATCAGGTATCCTAGTCTATTTTAACAATATTTTTGAAGTTAGCTAGTTACTTTATCATGGAGATATAAAGATTAGTGTCTTGAAAATATATTCTATCATAGTTTGAATATATTACTATAGCAGCACAAGAAAATATGATTTTACTTTTATTTGAGGCATGTCGCGAATATTTTTTAATTACTACTCTGAATGCTTGTTCAATTATTAACTGCAGATTTTTTATTTATTAATTGATCAAATAAAACTATGTTTACAAAACCACTTTTTCCCTAAAAGAAAAAAGGTGTGGTCGTACTTTCCCTATAAAAAATGGCCTCTTATAAAAATGAATTGTACTTTTAGTGGCAACAATTCATCAAATTTCTCTGCGTAGAGAGAATTTGGGAGAAGTAAACACAAAGACTACAATGGGTTTTTACTCATATTTTAGCCTTTCGAAACAAAAAAATGATGTCATTTTTCTTATACCTAAAATTGCCAATGCATAACTATATATTACCCTGAGCATAAAAAGTCTAAACAATAAAAGTTGGTAATGCTATTACAATAATCTTACATTGATTGTAAATTTTAAATTTTCTGCAGATATCGGGATCCTGGATTTTACTTTTGTCGATTTTTGAAGGACTGTGTAAATTTCTCGGTTTAGATCAGACAGAAGATAATGTCCAGGAAGCTGTAGCTCAAATTTTTCAAGGGTTATACAACCTAGTAGCGACGCATAAAAAAGTAAACTTATATTTTTTAATTTTGTTTTGGAACATTATTTAATAGTAGCAATCACAAAAGTATGCATACCAAAAATCTTCGCCACCTTCACTATGAACGTAACTTTTCTGAAAGTAGCGCAATCCAAGTTCAACTTTGTTCTACCTACTAATTGGGTCTTAATATCATCTCCCTAAAAGCAAGTGTTCACGCATTTAGAACAATTAAATTTTTGTTCTAATTTACTTTGTGATACGACTAACTTGCAGTGGTGGGCCGTAAATTTTATCTTTTAAGTAAAGCAACATATTTTCTTCGTTTATTCCACTCATATAAGAAGGACCAATAATTTTTAATAGCGATTTTGAAAAATTTTCAACCTTTGCAGAGACAGAAGTACAAATACATCAAGCAATGAAAATATTCGTTGCTATTGAGGATATATTTTGTCTTACAGTTATAGTTTCCGGATTTACATCAAGCCGGAGATTATTGCCGTCTTTTTTCAACGTGACAGTGACAGGTACCAGATACTCCCTGGATTCATCTCGATTTGACCTCACTATATGAATAAAAATGACAGCATTTTTAAACTGTTCATTTTATAAAAATGTAAGAAATAGGTGACGCCATGGTTTGTATGATGTAGCGAATTGAGCAATGTAGACAATTTGAAGTCCGAACAGTCGAAAAATGTTTGCTTTTCTACAGCTATGAATGCTTATGCCAAAAATACCTCAAGCAGATTTACAAACAAAACTTGCTTTGTAGTCAAAGAAAATATTTGAATGTGTTTTGGAATGACACATAACTGTGTCCACAAGTGTTACTTTTAAACACTTAAACCATTTTGCTCACTTTTCGATTGAGTGTTTATTTTCGTGGTTATATTTAGACTGACCCCTCCGCGGAATATAGTCCTAGTACTTTCATTCAATATCAGCTGGTTCTCATCGTGAGTAGAGCAGAGGGAACTCGCAATCTGGAAGACAAAAATGTATTATTTATAACATGTTTGGAAATAATCAATGAATTATCAATTAGCTATTAATTAAGATTAAGCGCAAAAGAAGCAAAACTTTTCTAAATGTTTTACTTCGGTTCAACACTTTCATCGGTTGCATATTAAAAGCCATCGTATAAACCGTAACAAAATGAGAATACTATCATGTTCAAAGTGTTTGTTTGAATCCCCACGAAATTGTTTTTAAAGGATTACATGCTGTATTCCATACGTGGACTACAAAGAAAAGAAACAAATGGCTGTATTCTTTTTGAACAAACGATGATGAGAACCCAATTATAGCATTTTATGGGCACGAGGTATAGCCAAAAATTTTAACAGGAAATATAAAAAACATTTGGTTGTTTTGAACTAGTTTTCCAAAAAAATTCTTGTTAAACAACTACACGGGCTACTTACCTGCAGTTAGGAGAAAGGCATCATAAAATATTTTTACGTTAAAAATTACTAAGAGTAAAATTGTTTAGAAGTGAAGCAAGCAGACCGGAGTTCTGAGGGCTACATGAATACCTTTTACAAAAGAAATGTCTATACCAAAAAAAATAGCTTTCTCGAAAAAATATTTAACTCTAGTGAAATAAAAACGTAAATTTGTTAATGTCCTTAACAAATACACCCGTGGTTGTTCTGAGCTTGGGAAGTTTAAAAAAAAAAGGAAATTTGTTTATAAAACACGAATTTTGGTAGCCGCATTAAATTTCTTCATTTTTTTGGAACGTAAAATAAATGCTGAAGATCGATGGTTCATAATGTCATAGCGCGATGCTGAATGGAAAACAACTGCACCGTTGAGCTAAAACGTGCGCCTTTCTGCCCAGACCTTGATAGTAAATAGGCATTTCTTGAACACTCGGGATCAATTTGGGCACTTCTGGCTCTTCTCCAAGTTCTAAAGCAATAAATTTTGCTGCAATCGTCTCGTCGTAGTTGTTGGAAACTTTCTCCTCCTCAATGTTTTGTGTTGTGCTGCCAAAAGCTGTAGTGTGTGTCTTAGTCCATTCCTTAAAAAAATAGAAATTAATTTTTTGCCTCATCTAGCAAGTTGTGTCCGTTTCCTGTGCTCTTTTTATTATTATTTTTCTTACTCTTGAAAAATATTTCTTTCTGCGATGCGAGGTTCATTCTATTTGAGAATATTGACGCAGCGCGTTCGGGACATTTGTAACGTTTCTGATTCCTACCCTGTCATGACCGAAGAGTAAGCTCAGATTACCGGCTTTAATAATCTAGGGAAGACAGAAGAAATGGAATCATTGCTTTTAGTCCAGCAGCAACCGAAGATGGAATCCAGCATTCCCGCATATCCACTAAAGGCGGCTGAAGCAGCATTTCTATCGGATGAATTAGAGCAGCACACCTGTTCTAGTGAAGGGAATACTGAAGATAGAAATCTTTTACCCGTAGATTATACTACTATTACTGCCAACAGAAGGGATATATCACTACGATGGAGGATCTGTCGTGCCATTCGACTACGAGCTGTGTGTATTACATTAGTTAAGATCCTTGGTTTTGCTATAATTGGTGGATTTTTCTTTCTTGTATGGACACACCTGGCAATGATTCAGGAATTTATTAATCATTACATAATGAAAGTAAGCGTTTCATTTTTTGTCTTTTTCTTCTCTTTTTCCCTTCTTTGTTATTGCTGCTCATTAGCGCTCCTCCTTTTTCTCCTTGCACCTTTCACTAAGTTTTTCACTTGAATGAGCACATTTTTCTCCTCCTACAAATGATGAATGTGTGATTTTTCAGATCCGTTATGTTGGAATATTTTCGCCGATAATTTTTACCATTTCCCATGGAATCCTTAGTTCGATATTTATTCCTGCAGAATTACTGGTATTTCACCTATAGCAAAAAACTGTTTATTATAGCTGGAAGTTCTTACGTATTTGGAATTATGTGTTTATTCATTAAGGTAATATGTGATACACGAACTCCTTTACAAATCGAAATATTCACACGTTCGTTTACAGACTATTTCCGGTGGTTTTCTTTTCACGAGCATCTACGGAAATGTTGGTGAGGAGAATTATGTACACTGATTTTGTTTAGAGGCTTAAATTTGATAAGCAATGCTCTAAATTGAATGTGGAGCTTTCTTTTTTTAATCATTGTAGTTAATGACTTGAATTTTGTGACCTTGTGTTTGTAAAATTTGAAATATTCTGCAGCAGGACTATTCTTGGGATTCTTTTGTGGCATTGGTGGTTTATACATTTGCTCCTTTCTATGTTTGTTCGTATCCCGTTATTTGCTGTTTCCAACCGCGCATGCCTATCTCATTAGGTTTCAGTTTTTTCCTTTATTATCGGCCGCAATATCTGAAAAAGGCACTCAACTTGTAGTGTTAATGCGACTCTGTCCATTATTTCCTTTTGCTGTAAGTTTATATCCATAAAAACACATGCTATTTATTTCAAAGATGTACATAGACGTCTATGGGTTGCAATTTAAATTTTCCACACGAAAGTAATATTGCGTTTTATTGAAACTAAGTGGTTTTATCAAATAAGTACCCATATTCAGCTTAAATAAATATAATGTCTATTTGCGCTTTATTCTAGTTAAAAGGAAATGTAATCTTAAAGTTTAGCAGTTTTAGTCTTAATTGCATTTTTTCAGCTAACGAGCTATTTTCTCGGTCTGACCCCTTTGAAAGCCGGCCCATACGCAATAGGAACTGTTGGATGTGTACCAGGTTAATTTGATGCGTTAGTAGATACGATTGTTTTTATTTTGTGAATGTTTAACCTTTTCAGGGTGTACCACGCTTGATTTAATTTGATTGCGTTTCTACGTTTGTACTTGCTTCCACAGGGGTGTTTCTGCTTGCGCTTGCTGGATCAAAATTAGAATCTTGGGGCCAAGTAGCTGATGGTATGATATTTCGTATTCCGTTGTATTTTAATATTGTGGATTCACTTTAAATGAAATCTATTGAAATGTTGCGTGTTTTTAGATAGCTAATTTTCTGTCTCAGTCGAATGTTTAAAAATTCAATTTGTTGGGCATGCTTTCTGACAGGGAAAAGACATCTAGGTTGGCCTTTTTTGGTTTTGTTCGTCGTTGGGCTTTGTCTCGGCCTAGTGAGTGTTGTTATATTCATCATAATTTTTTATCGAATTTTTCATGATAAGTAATACGAGAAACGATTGCGGTTTTGCTCGAAGAATGCAAGCATTATCACTTGCAACTTTGAATGATCGAAGTTTTATATCTCAGCGATGTTCTTAGACGCGGTTTTCTTACTTTGATCAACTGGTTTCAGGAATCGTGGCAAAAGATTGTACATTGCTTCCCTTTTTCTAGGTTGGGATTACGTATATATTTCTCAGGGTGCGAGAAATGTTAAGGTCCGCTCAAGTTCACGAAATTGGCAATGATGATGATTTTCTCCTTCGTTAAGCTTAATTTGAGGTCCAAGTTTTTCAAAAAAAAATGCGACTTCCCTATTATGTATAGAAAGTGATTCGAGGGAGCTGAAGATTTTTGAACTTGGTCACTGCAAATTTATGTAAAAGCTGGAATTTCGCTTTCTCATTAAATCTATATGTTGGTTGTTTTAAGGTATCATTACTGCCACTGAAGGTATTATGTAGTTTTTTCCGCATTTTAAATAGAGCATAAAGGATATACGGAATTATAATTTTGTTTTTCAGTATCTACACCTAAAGAAAAAACACCATGCATGCGTACCATTTATTTAAAGGAATAAATTTGCACACCCTTTGGTTTCTGATTTAACGCTGTAAAACATGTCAATTCATCCTTGGAGAAGTCTAGCGTACTTTTTGTAAAATAATTACACCTTATTTAGGATAATTTGTTTTATATAATGGAAACGTGATTTAGTCGTTGCAAATGCCCCCAAATCCACAATTTTATAAGTTTTTTCTACTTTGATTTTTATTTTGGAATGCAGGAGTGCATTGGTGTGAAAACATAACAGAAACTTGTATTTCTCGATACTGATTCGATTTTTCTGTATTGTCGATTTTTCTGTTGACTGTGCTACGTAAGGAATAAATGCGTTATTCCTAAGTTTGTTGTGTAGAAAATGTATTGGGGGATGCTTGGCGTTATTTCACCATTTTTTCATTTATTTTGTATCAATCAATGAATCATCAAAAGATCATCCAGTAAAAAGAAAAACATAGGTTACGATCAAATCAAACATTTTGTAGATATTTCAAATATATTAATAATAGAAAATTGGATTTGAAAACGCAAAATTAATTATACGATCCTATACACTCAATCAGCTTTTACAAGAAATGTGAAACAGTGAGCATGCGAACTGGACATGTATGACATCAGAGATTCTTATTTTGATTGCTGTAAGATCATAAAGTTACTCTGTACTTCGGCTGCGTCAAGAAAGATTTTATGTAAGCGTCCCATATCTCTCTTTAGGAGTATCCTCACACTAGCCATTTTTGAATGCACTCAAATGCATATGGCCTCCCACGTGCTCAGTAAGACTACATTTCATTCTTGAGAAATTTAGTAGTAACAAAGTAAATTAACATAATGTGATTCTCTTTGATATTACCTATGACCTCTATGCAATACTGCTATAAGTATTACTGCCACAAGTGGTAGAATTCTCTTATTTTTTTGTCATTTTGAACTTGCTTCCGTTGCATTGAATCATGGGGAACATCGATTTCTACTCCTGGATGGGAGGAGCAATATGTTCTGTTATTGCTACTCTTTATTACCTTGTACCATTGAGTTTGTTATACTTGTTTGTTTTGCCTTTGTTTGGATACTTCACCTTTCGTCACAGCTTATTTCTAATTACTTATATCTTTCTGGCCTATGTCCCAGTCAAGGAAGTCAAGAAAGTTCGATGTTCATGGTTAGCCACAAAAGGACTTTATAACTAGTTTCGAAAACTGCCGTACTTTAAATTTTTAAGGACAGTGATGCGCATCGCATTTTCTTTTTAAAAAAGCAAAGAATTTTTTGAATGCTGCGTTAAAATAGTCTGTATTTTTTCTGTTTATTACTGTTAAACGGAGGAAACAATCGAGCAATAGATATTACTCAAGCTAGATCGGGCAATAACTATGTTTGCATCCATATTCACCAAACCTTCGTTTTTGTATGTTGACGCTGTTAAACTTGAATTACTCAGTTATCATTGCAGTGCTGCGGGTCGTTTTATATGTACTAATTTGTAAGGTGAATCATGAATCGTTCCGTTAGGAAGCTCCATAGTAGATCTCAAACTATTCAAACTATGAAAATAGTTGCATCAGAAGCAACATACTTGGATGTTTACAACATCCAGGATAGAAGGGATGTTAGTTTGAAAATAAGTATTGTAGGCCATTTTTTACCCATCTCTAGCATGCTATGCTTGTCTGGATTGTCAAAGATTTTGTGCATGGGAAAAAGAAAATCGCTTTTTGGTGATTTCATTACATGAGGTTTTGCTTATTATGAATGTCTGATTAAATGCTAAAAATACTCGTGCTAGAAGTGTAGTAATTATTTGTGGATAGTCGTTTTATTTGGGGTTACAGGTTCTTCCGCTCCATGGCGAAGTATTTCGATGCGGAGATAATTAGAGGTATGAGAAGCATGCTACGTTATATCATTTTGTAATTCTAATCCGATCGAGCCAAACATTACAAACCTTCCCTCGTTTTGTTTTATTGAAGCATTCTTTGTTTTATCAGTTCATTGCTACCAATGAGCGGCCCTTTTGTTTTTTTAACCAAATTATTTCTGTATCACGCTCTTTACTATGTGTTGGTAGTATTGTTATTTGGGTATAAGCTTTCTTCTTGTTTTATTACTGCGATACTCTCTTTGTACCTTATAGAGAGAGATAGTTTGTACACCACGATTTTACCATTTCAGATGGAGATGATAAGGTGTACGAAGAAAATGGCAAAAATTTTTTATTATTGGCAATGCCGCATGGTGTGATATCATTTGGAGGCCTAGCAGTTGCTACCTTGGATCCTCCTATAAAAGGTAGATAAAATGAGAGAATTTGAAATCTTTTTACGTGCTCCTTATGTTCTTTTGTAAATAATTATTCCTTTACCTTACTTTTTATCTTTTGTAAATAACGAGCCATCTTGACCTCATTTTGGCTAGTTTTGTTCTCTCTGGCAAAATCACTTTTTGTTGTGAGGATCGGAGCAATTATGGCTATTTTTGGAATTTGTTTGAAAGAAGTATTGTAGGCTTGCGCTGTGTAAAGTTTTCTTTTTGCGAAATTGAAATTGTCTTTGTAATATTTGAATAGCCTTGGCTAAGTAGAATGATTTGGTTACACGCTGCTCGTTAATGCATCTTTTTTCTTATTTTATCAAAAGTATAACGTTTCTGTATGTGGACCTACGCAGGTCCAACTGCAGTTGCAAGTGTCCTACTACGCTTTCCGATTTTACGACATATATTTTCAATATTTGGCTTAATAAGCAGCAATAGAGAAAGTATTCTTCGGACATTGAAGACACAAAATGTATATCTCTATCCTGGTGGGATGGCAGAATTATTTTTATCGGATCCAAATGATGAAAAGCTGTATTTCGCTAAAAGAAAAGGATGCATCAGCTTAGCCATGGTACTTTGTGCAATAGTAGTCCAAAGCTTGTAATGATGCAGTAGAAATAAAGTAGCTTAGTATTATCGATTTTCTTAATTCTTATGCATCAACCTCTGAATTGAAATATTTTGCATTTTCATTTATGTTTTGACCTAATTTTAATTAAATAAAATTCTTCGAAGATTTTTTCGTTTATTTTCTCACTGAAAAGAGATTGGGCTTGTACTATAGTTTGCCTTTTCTATTTAGATATACTTAAGTTTCGTCAGACTATGCTTATACCGTTTTAGCTACTTAAGCTTTTTTGAATCGATTTTTACTTTTTCTCCCAGATATAAATATGACTAAGGGCATGCTGTTTCTTTCAATTGTCTAATAAATTCTCTTTAATTCTAAATAGGAAGCAGGCGCAGATATTGTTGTTTGTTACATCTTTGGCAATACTTCCATGTTCAACGTCGTGAAAATTGGTCATCTGGCTCGATTATCCCGTTTTCTACGTTCTTCTGTGACTTTTTTCTGGGGCCGTTTTTATTTACCCATTCCAAGGCAGTAAGTCATAGCAATGTAACTCTCCCGTGTGGGGTTTAGTAAGAGCTACAAAGTGCGATACATCATACTTTTTTGTAATGTACTATTTTGTGCTACTGCATCTGAATTGTGAAAAAGAACTTAAATACCTTAATTCTGATCATTCTGGGTTCCTTTCGTGAATTTTATTTACGATACTAGGAGTGCTTAAACATAGGTTTTATGTTTGCTCGTTTTGAATAACTGATGGGGAAATGTATTTATTAAAGATAGAATACAGCTATGCAGCTATCTTTTTCAAATGAGAGGTTTACTTGTTTTTTCATGGATGACATCATTGCTTATTTTGGATAGGGTTAGCTTGTGTGAAGGGTTAGCTTGTATGATTCCTTCTTAAGAACGCATAGTACGATGAGTGTAACTTTTTTATTCTGCCATTGTTTTATCTATTATGCATGCTATGAAAATCACGGAGTGTGGTGTGTGGAATACCTAAAAAATAGTGCTTTTAATGCTTTTCCAGGACAAAAGTCATTTTTGCTGTAAGCTGTCCCATCAAAATACCTCGAATATCTAATCCCACTCAAGATGAAATAGACACCATTCATGATAGAGTTAAGAAAGAAATAGTTATAATCTACGAAAAGTATAGGCATTTGCATCCAGAGTACAGGCAAAAACCACTCAATTTTGTATAAAGGGATTATGGTGCTCGTACGGCACGAATTCTTCACCTGTATAGGCATTTTGGTTTTTATTTGTGCTAGCCACTTGCTTGTAATAATTGCTCCGACAATATCATTTTATAATTTATTTGTAGGCTTTTGTTTTATACGAAAGTATAAAGAAATTTTTTGTTTTTGCCGAATCTGAAAGAGTTTAGCTGCCTTCTTTTATAAGATTCTCTATTTCTTCGAACCATCGAAAGGGTGGGACTTTTGTAGAGTAGAGATACTATTGGCACTATGTTTACCTGTGTGCATTCATCTATGGCAATACATGGTATTAGCAGAGTAGTTATCTTTAGTAGTATTTTCTCCAAAGTTCTGCGTACCTACTTGTTCACACATCTAAAGAATTCGGTTATGTCAAAATTATCGAAACCTTGGTGCCTGCCGAATGGTTTACTTGCAACTATAAGCTATGAGCTACGCACGATTTTTTAAGACTGAATTGTAGTCTTAGTAACTTCCCAATTTGGGAAGAGAAGGATTCAGAGAAAACAAACAATTGTATGTACTGTCAATTTGTACATTGTTCCCTTTTTTCAAGTATTCATATACTTGTTCTTTTCATCACCTCTCCTATGTACCCAAAAAATTGAACATTTAATCGCTTTCAAAACGCTTTTTTGAGTCACCCCGTCGAGGAAACATTGCATAGGAAATAGTTAAGCGTTGCATGGTTGATTTTTTCTAACAAAAATTCAAATAATGCATATGCTTGTATCGAAGAAGCTTCGCTGTAACGGGTCTGCATTTGACATTACTTGAGTGCAGAAATATACTCATCACGCCTATGTTGAACTTACTAATACTCGAATTTCTTGTGTTTTCTGGTGCCACACCAAGGATAGTAGAGCAGTTAATTCAATTTTGGGAAATCGTCGAAATATCTTTGCTTGTAACTTTCGTTGGGGTATTTAATGGTGCTTACGCTATTATGCTTAATTTTATTCTGATTTTTGAGCCAAGCTTAGTCGGCTAGGGTCAGTAGGAAACCCTGATATAAAATTATATTTCTCTTTTGCTCGAGCTTACACCCAAAATTTCGTTACGCATTCTTTTTGCCTTAAATTTACCTATGTTCGAGCTTTAATCAAAGGCTGATAGTCACTTATGAAGTTACATAATAATTTTCCCAAAATATGATGTACCTTGATGAAAATTCCTCGTCCAGGGAATCATGGCTACGCACCTGGTAAATTCGAAATTCAGGGTCGGTAGAATTTAAACAAGTGCGTCAGCCCCTGCAATTGCTAGTCTATGTTGAAGAACCCTATACAGCCACAAGAGCCGCAAGTATCGATCGTCGTTCGTGTGCGTACGAGACATTTATTTGATACAGAAAAATACTATTTCATTGAAGTTGAATATCCACCTTTAATCATTGCATTTGGCGTTTACAGCTATCAAAATATTTCGCCTTACACAATTTTCAAATTTACGGGTAGCTAAAATATTTCCTTACTGTTCACTTTGAGTGAAAAGATTTTACTTGCGTATACTATTACAAAGCATATATGCAAGAAAGTCAGTCACCTTAACTGATACATATTCTACTTACAGAAATAATCCTTTTTAAATATTCAAAAAATTTCTACAAAAAATAAGGGAGTAAAATAGCTGCTGAATTCCAAAAACTATTTTAAGTCATCTCAGATATAGTCTACCCTATAATACGTCGTGAGCCTGCTTGGAATTATTCTTGCAGCAAAACCAAAACTTTATTTCTTTGAAAAAGCATTTATAGGCAAAAAAAGCAAACAATTTTTTAGGAAAACATATCTTTGCTTATTTTCTCGAATTTGGTACTGAAATAGATGGAGCTTTGTTTGCATTAAATGTAGCTGCTCCTCTCTAAGATAGCTTTTCAGTTTTTGCTTTTTATCCTGCTTCCCTTTTTCGTAGATTGCTGACAAAAAGTTCTTATAATTTTTGCGATGCGCTGAATTTGTACGGGAAAGAGCGCGAATACTTACTCTATCATTAAAAGTGAAAATACTAGCGATAACGCTCGACAACAATTCAATTCCATTTTGACGACTTTTTGCTCGCATTCTTTTTGAAATATGGCTGATGAAGAGGCCTTAGCTTTAGTGGTGGACAATGGTTCAGGAAACGTTAAAGCAGGTGTAGCAGGAGATGACGCTCCACGCTCCGTTTTCCCATCCATCGTCGGAAGACCGAAAAATCCAGGTTGGCCAAAAATATAAGTGATGATGCACAAAAATTAGCTTAATTTTTCATCTCTTATGCCACTCAATTCGTCAGCTGTTATGCATGAATATTTTTTAATGAAGTTAAAAAGAAACAACTTTTATGAGCATATAAGAGTTGTGTGGTGTCATATTAAATACACTTTGAAGCTTCACACCGGACCAGTATAGCAGATGAAAAGGTTTTAAATATTTTTGTACGCTAATATTTTTACTTTGCTATGCATATCACCATTTTTGAGGTACCAATAATGCAAAGTGTAAATAATGAAGTATTATTTCAATGTCGACAATATCTCTTTGATGAAGAAGGAATATTTTATATTCCGTTATAGAGGACTAGGCAAGCAGAGTAGCTAATAAAATATAGGCCTAGTAAAGCCGAATGAAAAACTACTGCAATACCGCAAGCTCGTTCATAATCGAAATAGTAATTTACCATCAAAGCACATGAAAATGGATATACTGAAATGTAAAATTTTCAATCTGTTGTATTTGACATTGGAAAGAACGTTGTTATAGATGTTTACTTCCATTTTCGTTGTTAAAATCATGTCTCTTTTTTTGCTGTGATTAGTGTACTATTTTTGAGATACCTTGAACGCGCATTTTGATTTTATGTATGTTGGTTAATAAGCTTAGTTTAATATTAGAGTTTGCTAGTACAAAAAGAAAATGTCCTCTTTTTCTATTGCTAGTTGCATCTCTATCAAATGTTAACTACTATGTTCGTTCATATCAGTGACAATTTGGCTGAATATGCATTTAAGTACTTCAATTGTTTTCTTTATTGCTGTAAGAATTACAGGGTGTATCTCTATTTTTACCTTTAGGAATTATGGTTGGAATGGAAGAAAAAGATACGTATGTGGGCGATGAAGCGCAAAGTAAAAGAGGTATTTTGGCTTTAAAATACCCAATTGAGCATGGTATTGTTACCAATTGGGATGACATGGAAAAAATTTGGCATCACACATTTTACAATGAGCTCCGAGTTGCTCCCGAAGAGCATCCAGTTCTCCTTACAGAAGCTCCACTCAACCCAAAAGCAAACAGGGAAAGAATGACACAGATTATGTTTGAAACTTTTAATGTTCCTGCTATGTATGTTGCAATCCAGGCTATTTTATCTCTATATTCCTCGGGTCGCACAACAGGTAGGTTAGAGCCATAGATTTATAGTTCTCAATGAGGAGCTAAAAATAGTAGTGAGAGGAGTTAAGACACTTAGCCGTAACCAAACATTGTGAAAGTATTGTGGAATTCAAGTTGTAGTATTTTCCACAAAACTATTACTGTTAGTTTAAAAATGAAAAGACGAAAATAACTCGAAATTTTGTGGGTGTTTACAATTTTATAGGGATTGTCTTGGACAGCGGGGACGGAGTGTCGCATACTGTGCCAATATATGAGGGATATGCACTTCCTCATGCAATCATGCGACTTGACTTGGCAGGGCGTGACCTTACTGAGTACATGATGAAAATTTTAACAGAACGAGGCTACTCCTTCACGACAACCGCAGAACGAGAAATAGTGAAGGACATAAAAGAAAAATTGTGTTACATCGCAACAGATTTTGATGAAGAAATGAAAGTATGACTTTGCATTTTCAAAGTAATTTTTACCTTTCCATCTGTAGTTAGCAAACGAAAATTTCTATTTCATTTTTGAATCGGATAAAAATGGCTCATTCGCTTTAATAATGTTATATTATACAAATATTTTGCAGACATCAGAACAATCAAATGATATTGAAAGGTCGTACGAATTACCAGATGGCAATATCATCACCATAGGAGGAGAAAGATTCCGTTGCCCTGAAGCTCTTTTTCAACCTGGTTTACTTGGTATGTCAAAGGCAAAACAGGTTGAGAGAAGCAGTGGCTAGTGTTTCTTAGGTATTAAAATATCTTAGGTTAGCTACGAGAGAATTTTCCCTATGTAGTACATCCTAATTTAAAAGTTTGATAATCCATACTATCTTAAAAATATACTAATTGGTATTTTTCACTGTAACATGTTTTTTTTTCAGGCAAAGAAGCTGACGGTGTGCACAAAACAACTTTCAATTCGATCATGAAATGTGATGTAGATATTAGAAAGGACTTATATGGCAATGTGGTGTTATCCGGAGGGACAACTATGTACGACGGGATAGGGGAGCGACTAACGAAGGAACTGACTGCTTTGGCTCCATCTACAATGAAAATAAAGGTATTTACAAATTACAGCATTTTCAGGCATTCTTTCTTTCATTATGAAACAATCTATCACTCGAAAACTGTATTGAAACTTACATAGTCTTCAGTATCTATTCTTTATTGACATCTCATGTACCTAGGGTTAAATTGTCTATTTTACTACTGTAGCTCTAAGTAGTTTTACAGAAATAATGCATTATTTCTCATCTCGTGATATAAAGAATAACTGGATGACTCCATGAAGGAGTAAAGCAGTTCCTTAACTCACCAAAATATATTCGACTTTTTCGTTTTCAATTTTTACCATGTCAGCAAAACGATTTTACTAGTGCTTTAAAAAAAGTTACCAACGGGTACGCTATCTCATTTCCAACACTCTATTCCGCTTTATTACAATGTCAATCCTTCAGGTTGTCGCTCCACCAGAGCGAAAGTACTCCGTCTGGATTGGAGGATCAATTCTTTCATCCTTGTCGACTTTTCAGCAGATGTGGATCACTAAAGATGAGTACGATGAATCTGGACCAACAATTGTGCACCGCAAATGTTTCTAGATTATATAAATAATTGCATTGCGCACCTACAATGGGAACTGTTGGAATTTGAGTAATGGAAAAACCATGAATGCGTGTGAAAAAGGCGCCTCTACGAGGGTAGTATTCACAGAATACTTTTATTCGTGTACTTAATCATTACTGATGGTAAGAGAGGCAGTCAGTTAATTTTCTAAACGAGAAGAGAAGTGCCCGCAGAAGTTTCCCATCCAACAAAAAGTTTGGTTGTATTGTAATTTCGTTAAATGAATACATACGCACTTCTTGTCAGGAGTGAATGTAAATGCTTGCTCGTAAAGTCAGTTTGGGCTTTGACTCTGTTACAGTAGTAATTCCATATGAGTTACGCTGTTGAAAAAGAATGAATGTTACAAATTTTTATGATTGAATCACTACACCAAGCGAAAAAGTATAAAATTTAACGTAATAATTTCGTAAGCATAAATCAATGGACTCTTTGTTCCTCCAGTAGCCTCGTAAACAAAAATAGAATCAAATTTTGTTTACGCAATTTAGCTGTGTGATGCTCATTTCATACGGTAGGAGGATATCTCAATATATCGGGAATAAGAAAAAGCATGGACTAAACAATTAGATCTCAGCAAGCAAATCAATGTCCAAGTCATTTTAATTTTGTAGTTTAAGATCACAAGAAACTCAATATAGTGTAATATTTTATGTACCTATTAAGGAGGAAAGTTAAGGTTGCATACAGCAAGAAATACACATTTAAGTGGGATGAGGATTTTACCGCAGATTCGCCAAATATAAGTGGGCTGAAACGTATAGCGTATAAAATCACTTAATAATGCCGCTGCCTAGCAATATCAAACTTTAACACCTCGATGCTGCTGGCATGCACTAATCCCCCTGATAAGTTACTACTGGGAGAAAGTTGTATCATATTTCAAAAACCGCGACCACTTATCATGTTTTAGAATAAATATTAAGACAATAAAAGAATCAATTCTTTTTGTAACATCTACAAAAATTATCTTCAGATACTAGAAGTATCGATGTGGGTCAGTAACTAAAAGCAAAAAATATATTACTTTCTGAAAAAAATTAGAATTTCAAGAGATATGATAGCAGCAAGAACAGTGATCATATAATTTTTTTGATGTGCGTTTTCGATTATAAGCCGCGGCAGTAGATTGCTCATTTATAGATATTTCAAAAAAGAGTCTTGGAAATCAATTTTGAAATAATACTTGAAGTGGCAACATCTAGAAGACTTGAATTAGCATCACTATGTTTGATAGAATTTCAAGAGGAATTGTAGCAGAGTCAGTCATTTCATTGCTTTCTGCTGATTAGCTACATTCCAAAGCACCAGATCATCGGAGTATGAATATTCTGTATAATCCGAAGAAAACAACATTTTTTGTTGCGCAGTAAGAATACCAAATTCACCAGCCCAAGGGTCCAACTCACTCTCAAGACTATTGATTATTTTTTGCGTTTTTTTCTGTAGTTAAACATAAACAGAAGATAATTTTTGCAGCACATGAAAAAACCTCATGCCACTACAAACAAGAACAAACGGTAATGTGAAATAGATAAGCCCAACCAATTCTGTCTAGCTAGTAATATCTTGAATATGAAAAGGACATGTGAGAGTTCATATAAGGTAGAATTTGCAAGATATGAAAGCCAGAGTAAGTAGAAATGAAAAATATTTTTGCATTTTCTGTAGTCAATAAGATGCACGAAGATGCAAACCTCATCAAATTTGTCTGCTATACATACGAATGAATTGGAAGGGGAATGCGTTTCAAACTAATATACCTTTGCTTTTGCCGATTGATCCAAGGTATTCAACAGAGTATCTGCAAAAAATATACATGACTAATTTAAAGAGTTACAAATGATGGTGTATGCTTGGCTCATATTCAGTGGAAACTTTCAATAAAGAGACGTATGAAGGGGAAATAGAAATGAAAGAAAATGAAAATCAAAAATTAATCGCCACATAGATTGAGAACATTCCTTTATTCAACTATAATTAAATAAGCAAAATGAGTTAGTTTACATACTGCAAACCTAAGACCAAAATGTAAGAACTCCATGCCGCATTCCGAAAATTTGGGAGGTATTTCCCCAATGAATAGTGCTAGAGACTTATCAATTACCTTCAATGCCTTTTTGTCGAAGAAAATTGACGATGCATTCATATTGAAATGCTTTCCTACCGGGGATAAAATGGCGCAGTTGGCAGTCTTCTAAAGACTGTTCAGCAAGGCGGTTATTGACGTTCGTTATCCACCTTAAAGTAAAATGTAGTACAAAAATGAAGAAACTACTTTCCAACTTTAGACAAAAGCAAATTATACAAATCAAAGATGAGAAAACTTTGTTTGCTAAAGAGGAGCGCATACGCTAGACGCTTCGTTCAGAGAGTTGTAAGTTTTCAGCATATTTAGAAAAGAACACCCAGTTAAAAACCTACCAACAAAGTCAATTTTCCACATCTTTCGTTTTATATTTAAATGGATACATACCGACAAATAGATTTAATAAATTTGGTGGCAATCTGGGTAGTGAATGCATCATTTTTGCGCGTACTTTTTGTATCATAGATATTAATTTGGACAAACTCGCATCAACAGAAAGTATCAAAAAAATACTTTTCTTGTGAATAAGAAAACTAAGACAGTCATCCCTTTTTGATAAATTGAAATATGAGATTTAGATCTTACAGAACTACACAATTGTACGCTGGTATAGCATTTACGTAGTTACAGCACAAACAACGGTCCTATGTAAATGCAAACATGACGCAAAAGATCGCAGAGATACTATAAAGAATCTACCGTGTAGAAATATATTATTTTTACCTCCAAAAATTAATTTCAGTAAAAAATATTGGATCCAAAATTTGAATACACGCCGATGAAGTGTTAGTCATGCTATCAAAGATATATTGCAAGAAATGCCGAATTATGCAAGCTTCTTTAAAGTGAAAATTTCCACAAAAAACATAGCATTCCATGCTCCAAGCTGGACAGCTGGCAGGCCGCAGGATAGTTACATTTTTAAAAACTAAATTTACCAACAGCAAAACGCACACCGTAAAGCGGGTAAGCAAAGATCGAAGTCGAATTAGCATATCACCCCCCTTTTTAAGCGCATGAAATGCCTAGAAACAGACAAAAGAATACTTAATAAAAAAACCCCAATAAATCCTATTAATACATGCAACCTAAATTCGAGAGTAACCATTAAAAAAATATAAAGAAGAATCGAGATAATCCCAAAGAACCCCATAAAAAATCTATCTGAATAAGCAAAATAAAATAAGGACTAAATGAAGATATCTACCGTTGAAGTGTAGATATTAAACAAAAATACAATAGCAACTATGATGAAAAAATAAAATATAGCATATGAATCCGGTGTAGGAATAAAGATACTATAGACTACAAATCCATAAGCTAACACACCAATACAATTTCCGCGAGCAGACGATATTTTGTAAATAATTCAGCAGCTGCTATCTCTTCAAAATGAGGGATATCAGCAATAACATTTAAAAAAACGAAGTCACACCCATGGCGTGCCATTTTTATGTTGGAAAACGCACACTGAACAAATAAAAGATAGATATATACGCTGCAAAAATAGATTCTTTAAAACAGGCAATCAATTTACAAAGAAAAATCAAAAAACTACAGCTATTCTTTTTACGGCGCAAAAGTTCTAATTATCAGAGAAGCTCAAGATTCATAAACAAATACAGGTTTTAGAATGAAGTAATTACTTTAAAAAAATCATGTAATACACAAAAATTTGAAATATTCTGCATATGCTTTATGCAAGCAGGTAAAAAGTAACGATAACGCAAATTTTAGACATTTAATTTTCCATAATATTTGTCATGCCATTGCAACATAAAAACGGTAAAAAGGAACCGTAAAAACTTTTAAATCATCCACAAATTAAAACAACCTCAATAACAAAATGTGCCAAAAAATATTGAAAAAATGATGAAGCTGAAGAAAATACTTAATACGCTCTGTTAGTTATTATAACATAAGATCTTGTATTTTATAGTTCCGCCTAAATATTTACCAAAAACAATCCTATCACATTCTCTAGATAAAATGCATTCTTCTATCCATTAATAAAAGCCATATTCATATGCACTTATTCATTTTAATCATTTAAAAATGAAGATTATCTTCAAAATTTGATTGATACTCTTTTTAAAAAATAGTCGTCTTCTTTCAGTTTGCTGGCTCTATTATAAGTCATGCTTTTGAAAAGCATGGATTTGAATAACATAAAATTATTTGTACTGTTTCTACACTCTACAACTTCTCTACAAAATAATTCAGGTAGTGCCAAATTTCTTTCACTTAAGTTAAACTTGGCTTAAGAATAACGTGGACTCTACCTCTACAAGAGATGAATGTGGAGATGTTTTCAATGTGTTTTGATCGCCATCAAACGGTGATATCCGAGCAACAGAAGCGCCAGATAGCGTCCAATTTCCTTTGGTTAAACTTAGAAATTGCTTCAAACTTGCTTCTATGTCTTTGAAGGGAATAGAAGCTGAGATTAGCACAGGAAATAATGAATTTTATGCAGGGAATTTTCAATAGGATGCAAATAGCAAAAAATCGTGAGATACTTCCAAAAACATTACAATCCGCCACAGTTGAGCTTGCAGATTTCTCGTTGACGTCACTTATTACTAAACTGCACAACCCCCTCTTCCTCATAGAATCCACTGGAATACTTTAAAAGCATGCAAATAAAAAAAATTTAAAAGAGCTGATGAGAATCCATTTTAATAAACAGTTTTACGCTGTTCATTGCATCATCCTGTAGCTTCAATGAAGTAACACCCTATTACCGCATTTATAAATCCTTACCCCCGAGACGACGAGTCACATCATCCTCCAATACGATTATATAACCATCCGATGGAAATCCTTGAAATAAAGTAACAAGCGGAAAGTTGACGTGCTGAAATGCTACATTTGCTGTTATTTCCATGTAGGAAGCATAACGTTTTCTCCAGTCAGCGAAAGAGCATTGGAATACTTCTTTGAAACAAAGAGCAATATCCCACAGAATTGAATTATAGGATCTGGTTAAACTCACTTGAAGGAAATCGGCCATGGAAACTGTACCCGTTACGGCAAAAAAAAAATGCTCAAATACAAGAGAAAACACGTTTTGGGTAGTTCTATTCTCTTTATTACTCCGAGTTACTCTAAAATAAATCATTTTAATCTCAATACAATTATAAAAAACACACATAGAGATAGCTATTATAAACAAAACAATGGATTGATTCCGTAGAGGGGTTCACACATTGTTTTACCACACAAGCGAATGCAATACTTAATAACTCAGCAAAACAGGGTACACGGTTTTATCTTTTAAAATGCTCATCGCGCTTAGTAAGATTTGTGGATGAAAGTGTACGATAAACGACAGAGCTCAGTTGTAGCAGGAGAGAAATTTCTAAAGTTTCTCACAGAGAGTAGAGGCATACGAATCTCACAGACCTTCAATGAAACGAGAAAACGAATAGAGAGACGTAGATTCAGAAAGAAAAGAGTCTCACCAGGAGGGAAGGAACGCATCATTTCATGTCGAGCTTCTATCAGATCATTCATGAGTGTGTTGTCGAGAAATTTCGATGACTGAATCACATAAGGTTCTAAAAAAAAAGACAAGAGCCAAAATAGTTTTCATTCTAAGCGTCTTAATTCCAATAAAAACAAACCGAGTCATCTCTGGGTATTCTAATGACATTTTTGAGCAACAATGAAACCATTTACTTTCCCTACAGACTTAAATACGTAGATTAAGAATTCCTCTGCTGCCCATGCATTGTATTTAATACAAATTCAAAAAATATTGAAGCCATAACTGAGTCCCAAGAGATAGTGGCTATCGATTATGTATCATACGATAAAAACAGAGAAATAGAGTATTTTCTAGCAACCTTATAAACTTCCCATGATTGAGATCTATCAAAAATTTTGAAGACACGTTTGTTGTAATGCTTCAAAAAAGTAAACTTTATATGGCCTCTACTATTTCATCAAGCAAAATTTTGATCTCAAGATATTCTTTTTCAACTCAAAAAATTGGAAAAAATCAAAAACATTTTCATCGTTTAATTATTTTTGCTTTATGCTTCTCATAGGTTTTGTTAAATTGCTTTCTAGATTCCTTTCTCCTTGTTCATTGTCAATTGACCTTGAGGATCAGAAAAAAGAATCCATTTTTCTTTGGTAAAATTTTGCTCAGACAATCGCTTTCTCAGTCTCCGAAACGTATCGTGCGACTCGTGAGATACAGAAGTGCTATCATCTGATTTCTTGTGTAGAAGCGAATAAGTTGAAAATACACTGGAAGTATATGTCTGAATATAGTAAATATGGATGCACAACCAAAAAAATTACTTCACACTTTATCAAGGTAATTTCTTCAATGATAAATCTCAAAATATTGGAATCCACGGTTAAAAAGTATCGCTAGGCTAATAAACCATTGCCTATCATATTTTTCTACTTTTCTTCGATAGAATTTCCCCATTTTATCAGAGAGAAGAACGACTTGCTAAAAATTTCAAAAAAATATAGAAAACCGATGATAGTTCACTCTATAAAACTCTCCGCTCAGAATTTCTGAATAAGCGGATGTTCCTTCTCTACTAGCTACAAATCCTTGCTACTTAGGCTCACGTAGAGGAATTCCTCAAGAGAATTTTACTAATTGTTTTAAGAGATTCACTATTTTTATAGACTGTTATCCCTTTCCTTATGTAAAAATGAGCAATCATCTATAAGTTTTATTTGGTACGGTTCAGTAGAGTGCGTGTCACTAACATCGGTATCTAAAGGTTGTGGCTTCAACGTATCCATCTGAATATCACACCGATCTGATAATTTGATAATAATGTAAACTATTGAAAGATAAGAACGGTATCGGCTGATCTCGCAGATCTTGCATGCTTCCTACGTAACATTCCTAACTTTTCCCAAAAAGATAAATCCAGTAATGATTCAAAACAAAAAGAGTAGATTCATACTATAAACAGATATATAGCCTCTTGAGGGTGTCACCACCGCATTAAAAATTCCTAATGGGTAATCTTTTTATACCCGTCTGTAATGTGTTTGCACTTCTCCTTTCTCTTTGCAAAGAGAAAGGAGAAGAAAAAAACGTGTAAAATGGCTCTTCAAGTTATAAGAAATAGACAGACAGCCACAGATTTTTCCCAAATCAAACATGGCAAATAAATACTACAAGATTAATAGACAAAACAATCTTCCTCTACCTTAAAATACCCTTTCACGAGTTTGTTACCTTCACACATTCAGAAAACTATCAACAAAGGAAGCATCTACAGTCAAAGACAAGCATGCAGCATTCTATCGAGAGATTCGAAAAGGAATGTAGTAGCTATGAAAAGGTATAGTTCAACTGGGTCCATCCAAAATTTTGTTTGCACACACGTTAAGAATTAAATACAAGGAAAGCTTCTTTTCTAAATATTCACAATGGATATTTTTTCAAAAAAGAGATAGAAATGCGAATTTCCAGCAAATTTTGTAAAACTTTATGCAAGGCTATGCGTATTCTCATTTCTCTATAATAAAAAAACTGCCAATACGCAGAATAGAAAGCCATACTATTCATTAACAAGAGTTCTGTCATCTCTTTCACAGGTTTCTCACCCTCTTGTTCTATCACTCGCCTCTCTAACGGAAGATTGACGGTTTATAACGGATGAAAAGTAAAAATGCAACGCGTCGGCCACACGGAACGAGGGAAATTTTTAAATAAAAAAAAAGAAAGAGGATACTCACTATGTAAATGTTTAAACGTACCACTCTCTAAGGAAGTGCCATTTTCTAATTTTAAGCATATTTCCATCGTATCAAAATTCCAACGTTTCTTTCTTTTCTCTTGTAATGCAATGTAGGTATCCCATTTATTCCTTCTATCCGTCAAATGTGAACCAATTTCCAAATTTCTGCATATTCAACACTCAAAGAGGAATGCATTCTTTAAAAATAAAAAAACAGAAAGACTAACAGCCTTACTTAAAAAGAATTAAAAAATACTACAAAACTGCCGTTGCTCTAAAGCTACGGTGTCCTCTCATACTCCAGTAAATAATAAATGACTTCCCTCTACAAAATTTTTTCCCCTAAAGAAACCCTGCCCTCTTCCTCCTCTTATTTCTCTTTTTAGAGGCTATTAAACTCAAAATTGATACTCTAAAAAAACCACAAGAATGCTTCATGATAGACACTACACAGATGTTCTCTACAGTCATGAGAGTATTCTCAAGCCAAAATATACTACTGTTACAGAAGTACAGCCTTTAGAATACACCCCTGCATTACCACTTCTTTTACACTACTAACAAAGAAAAACCGGGATATAAACATCTTTACGCCTCTGAGAACTCATTTTTACCAAACCCTCCTGGTTTTTACACGTGGGTATCCTGCTTCTCAGATGTAAACCATGCATATAAACAGTCAACTGCATCCTCACAGAAAGCCTCAAATGAGCTAAATTACCGTACACGATTCTAAGGATAAAAAGAATACCCTTCTCTTTGCAGTGTGTACTACTCGAGTCGATGTATAACATCCTACAGAAAAATTTACCACACAAAAAACATTATAAACTCATATATTTCATAGAAACAGACGGACTCGAATGCCTTTTGTTTGTGTAGAGAGACCATTTGGGGGGCAATCATGCAATGCATTCGAATGGCCCTGTTAAACATGGAAAAATTTGCAAAAATCATTAAGAAAAGGGGGGCCTTTCAGCCTATACATGGATAAAAGTAAGAGGAATAGATCAAACGATAGAGCCTGCAAGAGAGAATTCAGGGATTTCCAGTGAAGGAATGTGGGTAGATTGAAAGATAACGAAAGCAAGGCATCCTATTGCAAAAACAAAATAGGGAAGGAATACAAGGGCAGGTAGAAGTATCACCCCCAGTAGTAGAAGATAAAACGCATTCAGAAAAATGCCTGTCTATACATTTTTTGTGGAATGGTTACAAAAAGAATTCCCCAAAAAGGCAAATCCACCTAAATTGAGGGTCATTTTCCCCTCTACAGTCACAAAAATGCCGATGGTTACGTCTATTAGCAAAAAAAATAAAAGTAACACAAAGGTTTCATTTCACGTATTCAATACTTTATTCGAAGTTCTTCTATAAATGCCTGCGCTGTAACCCGTTTCTTTGATTTCAATTCTTCAATTTCTACATCTGTGAAACCACGTTCCCATAATCTGAACCCAAACGGAACCTTGAAAACTTTACAAATCCTTTCATTATTTGCCTTCAACACGTAAAACTCTTCCAAAATAGCAGCAAAGATATTCAATTGCTTAGCACTACATGAACAAGGTCGACAGAAACTCCTCTGGTTATACAAATAGACAAGAAATACCTCCTAGTTTCACTAGCAATTAGAGGCTAACGCCCTTTAAATTAGGATCAAAAAGCACTTTAAAGAAACTACAAAAAAGAATTAAAGGTTTAAAAAGAGCATATAAAATGGCCTTTTTTATCCACTTTTCCATTCATGCAGCCATGAAGATCTCTGTATTATCGTTTATATCTTTCATTGAGCTACACATTTGGGTCTCTATATAGAATACAAGACATTTACAAGCAACAAACTGAACCCAGTCCAGTCCTGTTCATTTCATCGTTTACGAGAATTATTTAAAACGATTTTCTAGGCAGGACTTTACCGCAGGTTCTCCGATATAGTCGATATTTGATTTTCAGAAAAATAGGCAGAACAATCGATGACTTCTCCAATAAAATCCTGCATGAGAAGAACATATTATAGGCAAGAATGGATTTTGCGTTACACATAGATTCTGCATTTTGAAAGCAGAATAAAAAACGTACAGGAAGAACAATTTGTGAGTACACTCAGTGGCAACGAAAAAGGATTCAGAGGATTTATTTTTATTTTTTTGTAAACACGATACAAGGGATGCAGAAATTTCATAATCGGGGGTTTAGCCTCATTTTGAAGCATAAAAATGGATCTGACAACTTCCAACTAAACAAAATAAAGGAATTTTCTAACGCATCGATGTGATTGACAGGCGCTTATCCAGTAGAGGGCGATACAAGTATTGAAAGGCATCCTACAGAGCGACTCATAATGAGTAGAAACAGCGAGTCAAACTTACCAATGGGATCCATTCTTTAGGTATAATGGAAAAATCTTCAGACAAATTTTCCTTCACTAAAGATGTCAGTTTTTTTAAAAGCACTGAACGCACGCCTTGAAAATTAAAACCCAGTACGTACACTTCACTATTTCCTGGTTTTGACGTTCTGGGCTTTACAATAGTAACCTGCAACGTTAAAAACTCCGCTTTTATACCTTTGCATTGTGTGTTGAATTACAAGATAGAAAGAAACAGCAAGAAACTCTATCTCCGTTCAATCCTAAGTGAAACACTGCCATGCATAAAACGAACAAGTGTACAGATAAAAACTAGCAAAAATTCCAGGACAATGATAAGATAAATAACCCCAATAATAAGAAGGGAAGGTCTTATCTTTACAGTCTTACAATACACTCTAATGGCATATATAAAAAACTGCATCATCGTATTCTTCGCGATGTTATTTTACAAATTTTCATATCTGGCAAGCGAATAATCAATTTTACTGATCCTTTTGTTATCATAAATTCGATTTTTCAGAAACTAGAAGGGTCGTTGCATACTTTCTTATTTATTTTTAATGCTGTCGTAACTTCCTGTACAAACCCAACGGTAATACACATGTTGGATAGAGAACATACCTGTTCGAAGAGCATGCTCATGATGGCGAGAATAGATAAAGAATGGTGCTCAAAAAACGTGAACATCTTCAACACTAAGGAACCCTTGATTTTCAGCAAACCCAGCGCACAAATCAACCTTGAAAATAAACAAGGGGATTGCAAACAAGTAGGGGATACTCCTTTTAATTTTAAAGTAGGCGAAATAGAAAATAACAAGGCTCATACGTCTCTCCCAGAGAGATCGCTAAATTCCGCAGAGCAAACCAAATTACCTCCTTTTCAAACTTCCACCCTCAATTATCAAAATTACGCAAAAACGTAACCTAACACGGATGGATGCTCACAAATTTTTAAAATGGAACTTATCTACCCAAAAAATGACTGGGTTCATAATCTTACACGAAACATGATAACGCTCACTAGCGACGATATCGCCACTACGGTTGAGATAGTATACAAGGTTTTTGCTTCTGAAAAAGAAATACCATTCCAAAAAATGAGTAAAATGATCAACAAAACTACAAGTCATTCAAAGTGTAGTACTCAGCAAAATGTAGGGGTGCCGTAAGGATTTCTTGATTTGAAGGGTCATGTTGAACAGGAACGGAGCCATCCGCCGTCACAAAGTCAATCTATACAAATCATTCATTAAGAATTACAATGGAGAAATTATCGCGGAGTTTCTTTTGATTTCACCTCAAAACAGGTGAGCATATTGCGATAAATCAAATGCATACTTTCCAAGGACTGGGATGACGGCTTGTCCGGTTCCAAATATGCTCTATATTCTCTAGAGGTAAGGCAAAAAAGGCAAAAAATCAATACAAGAATCCAGTTTTCATATTTTGTTCATATGTATAGCCCACACAGGACGAGTGTGGCGGGAAAGGTATCAACTAGTCATAGTAAACGTTTTTCAAGTTCAACGAGCAGCATTAAAACATTCTACACTGTGTAAAAAGCATATCAATAGTATCTGTTAGGAGGCTTTGAAATGTAGCTATATTGCATGCTTAAGCTGACAAACAAGGATAGAAAATTTTATGATAGTGCGTACTCTTGCTAATGATATTCCCTGTATCATCCGCTCCATTGATCCAATGTTGAGCCGTAAATTGGTAAAGGTCATCATGATTTATCATTGTAAATGGATTGTTCCCTGAAAACATTTTGTGAAGTACTTTATGATACACCATTTTGATAATAATGAAAGAAAGTAGAGAATAAGAACCACGAAGTAAAATGAAGGGCGACCAAACTAGTCTGGCCCATACAAAGGATAATTTGGGATAGCTGGCCAGCATAAATGATGCAAAAATTACATCCTCTACGCAGAAATATCACGCCTGCGCATGGGATTAAAATGTAATCTAACCTTCATAGTAGGGATTGAGAGAAATTGCACGCCAATCAAAATGGACATTTTCTATCAAGACAACACAAAATCAATACCCTTTAAAGATGTACTAAAAGCTATATATAAACGCATCAAGGATGTTTCCATTGTTTTATTAGTTTTTTCAACGAAAAAAGGCATCAGAAATGGGGGCGCAAGCATTTCGATTAGGTCTACACGGTCAAATGTAGGATACATTTTAACAACATCCATCTTGTTTTTCAATATGTCATGAGTTAATAAACTAAAACGGTATGTTTCGCCATAATTCCTTAAATATTAGTAAGAAATTGCATAAGGCAACAACAAAGATCCCGTAGTCGCATTAAAAATTACAGTTTCTGTAAAGCATTGATGAACTTGTAGATCAAATTGACTCTTGCTACAATGAATGAAAGTTCAAAGTAGTGGAAAGTATAAGGGGAAATGATACGGTGGATATCGCATTCTGAAAAGCTACAAAGGTAGCGATGAGTGGATATATGAGATTGAAAGGACGCACTCTTGACTCAAACTCAAAGTAATAAATGCGGTAACAAAACTCTTGTCCCGACGAATACATTAAAAATTATAATATAACACAAAGAGTCAGCATTCAGAAAAACATTCAAGACACAAAAATGGACATAGCGATCAGAAATCAAGTATTCAATCTATATATTTGAATCCATAATTGCTATATACAATACATACGGATCACAAATCTCTCAGCAGAAGCAAGTAAGATGAAGCTAAGCATGCCAAACAAAATAATTCAATACAAGAAAGTGTAAATTCACAATTACAAAAGACTACAGATTATATATATTCAATTACCATCCAATGATTTGAGGTAATGATTGGTTGCACACACGAATCCACCTGGGCATTCACATAAGTGAACGCTTTGGACAGATGCTTGGCCATCTATCGAATGGGAAAGGATATCCGTTTTTTCTAGAATTTCGTAGAGTTTTACCCAGGCATTCGTCACCAGTTCAATATGATTTTTTTTGGCTAACTAATGACATAAAATACATAGGAGAGCCGTCGGATAAAAACAATAGGATAAATATCGATTTGCACGCAAACTTCTATTACTTAATTTGCAAATAAATATGCTAGATGACAGAAAAACAACAAAACTACTTATCCAAATTGTGTCGGTAGTGCCTTGATTTTTCAAATTCTATCGTTAGTTTCAAAAATATATTAGCAAAATCTATGTGCTAAACTAAGAATAAACTGATTACAAAGAACATAAAAATTTAAAAATATAATGAAAAGTCCTTTAGCAACTCTTCAACACTTTGCACTCTTCTTATTTCCCAGAAAAAAATGTCTTTCAAAAGACCACTCATAATTTTTAAAAATAGTTTCATGCTATCGTGAAAATACAAAAAATTAAGTATACCTGCCTCTCCTAACACATAAAAAATATTTTTACATTACAATGACCATCTAAGAGAAGGTTGTAGTATTGCAGAAAAGAATGACAGAAAATCTATTTGATTTAGTGCGTTACCTTTTTAATTTCCGATCGAACAGATGAATATGAATTAACCAAGTCAGTGTGTGTGCCCCAGTTTACTATATCGAGCTCACTCAAGGGTTCTTGAATGCTTCTTAACTCTTCTTTAATAGAATGTAACTCATCAATCTTGTAAGATGGAGAACTAAAAGTAACGCATCAATCAGAAGATGTCGTGAATGGACTACAAGATCTTTAATATAGAAAATGGCATCGCTTTCGAATGAAACAATAAACACCACGGCTCATCATTATTTTCATACGAATAGGAGATACATGCTGTCTGAATCCATGCAATCATCAAGAGCTCTCTTAGAGCAATATTTTTCAAAAAGGTTCGCCTTGTATTATATAGCACTGACTTGATCATGTACGATGGCACGAGGTAGCATGGAACGACAAAAACAATCTCCTCAGATGCTAATTTAACGAAAAAAAGAAGAAATGATATCACAACAGCTACCTTCCAACTTTTTCTTCTATTTCCTGGCACATGCATCCCGTAGACCGTGGATTTTTCCTACGACAAGCAAGGCACGCACGTTCAGCAAGAGGGATAAGATTCCCATGGGACAAAAGCTTGCAAAGAGAAGTTTTAAAAGTAAACTGCTTTTCAATAACGACTTGATGCGAGAACCACCAATCGAATGAATTTGACATTTCTATATTTCGCTATATCATTCCGCATCGACCTTGGCTTCTCCCATAGCAGGGTTAGCGGCAGCAGCCCACGAACTAGACAAATTCGATAAAGACTGTGTCCCGCTTCAACTTTTTGGCTAAACTCTTTCTGCTAGCAAAGTAGCGCAGAATCAAAGAAAGCTATCGAATGAAACGACAAATAAATAGTTGCTACTTCTTTGTTAGATGAAAACAGGATTGTTACGCCCTAATAACTTCTCTTTAATAAAGAGGGGAAACTACTCGACAACCTCGGCACAACTCGGGAAGAAATATTTCGGAGTTCAAAATATATATTGGAAAATCATTTATCTGTAAGCAAATACTTTTTCTTGTTTGCTTTCAATCACAGTAAGTGTTCGTACGTATGTATTGAGTGCCGTGTTGTTGCAGGCAAATGCCACTTTTTTCTGCCAAAGCGTTAGAGGAGCGCTTACAAAAATTTGTCTGGGAATGGATGCTTTAATTCTATATGTGCAACTTCCCGCTGCTAGTCCACTAGTATACTTGATGAGTCATCAAGTGTGACGAAACGAAATATAATGAATCATGCAACGCAAGCAAATTGGACAAGTAGAGTGCTGTGAGTTTAAACAGAAGAAATAGATTTGACTTTATTTGGCAGTCTCAGAGCATGAATTGGTTGGGTTAACTCATGCCTACTTAATCCCTGCATTAAGCCTTCGGAATGATGGAATAAGTTGCAAAAATCCCTTTCGTTTGTTTTAAGAGCGGATCACTTGAAGACCGCATATACTCATGCGATAGCTATAATATTTTATGTCATACCATCAAAAGAACGTTTTGCGCAAAAGCAGTCGTCATCATTGCCTTTTGATGGCTTCACTTTTCTTCAGGAGTAATGAATGGTTCGACTCAGTAATCCCTTCTCCATCATATTAGTTTGGTGATAACCTCTGATAAGGTTTTTTTTCAAATATGTTTCATAACCTACAGACGAAATTAGTGTACAGTTAGGCAAAATCATTACGAAAATGCTTCGGAATAATTTGCCCTGCTATATCTTTAATGCTGCTATAACTTTCATAATCCTGGTTGAGGTGAAAAGCTTGTTGACTTTTTAGAGTCTGTAATCTGCGACATAAATCGATATTCAAAAATTACTCGTGCCTAGATTATGCACAAACGATAAACTGCTGGTCTCGTATCATTCGTACTCGCATAATTCGATCTTCTGCTAAAATTCTTTCTTCATAAGAGGAACGTGCCTTCCCTCTTTTTTCACAAGCAAAGGAAGAGTTATTTTTATTAGTTCACTTGTCTATGTAAACAATCAGTTTTCTTGTAGCTGAAATAGGGTTTTTTGCTGACTTTTTCATGTTATGTATGTAATATCTGCATTCTTTGTGCATTCTGCTTGCATCTATGCATTTCAACAGTCTTAGCAACGTAAGATTAGGCACAACAATATTTTTACAATTCGTAATAGTCAGTAGGACTGTAGGTGTGTCACATTCCATCTACTCATTTAAGCAGAATGGATATTTTCTTTAATAGAAACGACAAAAGAATTATGCAGTCTGTTTTTTGTATATTATTACACGTAAGACGCATGAAAGAGAAAAATGGGACACAATGCATGTTGTCATCTGGATACGGCAAGCCTTCTCCCATCACGTGCAACTAAACATCGCAAACAGCTCCGGTGCATTTCGCGAATTGATGTAATATTTCTTTCTTCGAGTTAGTGTTCAGGAAAAAAGTGCATAATTTTTGAAATTTGTTTTCGTTCGTAATTAAATTAAAATAAATTTTTCGGCATTCCCTATTTACAGTTTGCAGGCGAAGGTATGGAGAAAAATGACTATTTTTAAAGAGGATTGTCATGCGAAGAAAAGGGAGTATACATGTGGCAAATAAGTTTATTGAAGAGATTTATAATTTATATTGGCCATCCTATATGCTAAACAAATTCATCAAGTATTATGAATAACCCAATCGAACAAAGGAGTCTATTTTGGAAATAGTAGCAATGCCTGTGCAATGTAAACGTATACAGGAAGTTACATACTACTTGAGAAAAAAGCACTTGCTACGCATTCCTAACTTCTCTTTCATGAGAAGAGTTTTTCAGACGCTTGAATCATCTTTTGTGCTTCAGTTCCAGTCGACTCATTTTCAAGCCTGATTGGGAGCCTACCTTAAACGTCTACCGGCATTTTCTATCTGACCAATATAAACAAAGCATAGAAAGAAGGGTCAAGGTTGCGATGCCTGGCATATGTTTCCTACAACTTTTCTTTAAAAAGGACTTTAACTATAACAATTCCAAAATAATTTTTTTTATAAAAAAGTATTGAGCTTTATCACAATCAGGTTCATTGTTAAAAATCATAGGGACCTGCTGTACATCTGCTGTTGTTTTTTCTGTTTCATATGCTAATACATTTTATTATACCAAAACTGACATGGCTTTTTGTTGTGATAAAGTACGTTTCAATTTTTGTAACAAGAATTCCTTTATTAGTATCAAGCTTCGTAGAATAAAATATACTGAAGTTGGGCAATATCTAAATCATGCAATTACTGTAGATATCTAATTTCCCTGTATAAATTTTCTGGTAAACTATGTAATCAAAGATGTATGGTTTGACTTACCAATCAGAATTTTATAATTCCCGCTATTACTTTAAAATATTTAATGATAGGTTAAATAATAATAAAACAAAGTTTGCAATTTATTGGCGATCTCGTTATCAATATTGACTTTTACAATCCCCAAGTAAAACTTGTGTATGTAGCCGATATCATACACTAAACATCACCTACACATGGAAAGCAAACAACAGTCTCCAAGTGTATTACCTCAATTATATTACATACATTTTGTCGGTGCTCTTACAATCGCAATCTAGTTCTACCAAAAATCAGGAAACTGCATCCGTTCCAAAAAATATGAAATCTTTAAAGGAAGAAGATAGAAAAAACAAAAAGCACAGGGAACAGCGGCATGAATAAGAAGCAAAATCCACCTTTTTCATTACATGCAAGTGAGTACTCGTATCGTCATCGCTGCTCTCTATACGATTGCTGTAAGTTCATTGCACTTTGTTATAACCTCATGCATGCTACTCTGTGCTGGCGGAGGTTCGTGTAATTTTTAATTGTTGAATCAGTCCAGTTCTGCTTATCAAGACTCGCTTTGTGACAAATGATACCACTATTGCTACCTACTATCATATTTAAAAAAAATCAAATTTTTATTTTCTACTTAGAAATCTCAATCTTTTATGAAAGCTACTTCTTGTAAAAAGTAACTTTCTACAAAAGTGTGACACTTTTGCTTTTTATCAAGTTTTTCTCGAGTCTTCTAAATGCAAGTACACTGCAGAAGGTGGATACTTTGTGTTTCAGTAAATTCTGCTGCAGAATTTACCAAAACAATGGTTGTAGATTTTTCTCCGAATTTTTTTTCTCAAAGCCACCTTGCTTTAATTTCAAGGTAATGAAATTTATGTCGCTAGCATACTAAAATTGTCTTTTTCATTTTTTCATCAGTTTTATATCGCGTTGATAAATCTTAGAGTTGGGACAAAACGAAAAGAATCTACTAAGCAAGATATTATGACTCCAAATTCTGTACGCTTTGTATGCCTCTGTCATTAAATAATGTTTTGTACAAGCTTTAAGAATTAATTTTTCACGACTGAATTCAGCAGCCCTCAAATTCTAATTGAAACAGTAACATAGGAGTAGTGGGTGTTTACTATAGCAACATAGAAACTTAAACAACCATCCAAAATTCTTCGAAAGGCAAACGGCTTAATTTAGAAACGCGGAAATGAAAACTTTATTACGTTTGCCTCTGATATACATCCAGTCGCATCTACCCATTTGAAGAGAGCTAGCGAGAATTTTGATTTTCTCTGTTGTGTTTATCACGCTTTAAACAAATGTGGGACAAATTTAATTTTGTACTTTAAACTTACACTATGATGGAGGTAGTTTGCTAAATTGAATTTCATAAATTCTTTTGACAAAACATTTGTGGTCGCTCTGCTGATTTTTATCTAGAAACAAAATCGAGAGCATGCTACTAACAAAAGACTAATTGTGTTTGGATCCTACTCTTGGAAATGTCGTGGATTTGGGTTTGGAGTATATTCATATTGTAGAAAATCGAATTGTATGCTGTATTCTTGAACCGTATCATCGGCTGAGGAATATTTTTGTAACAGCATCTGCTAGTTATCCCAGATTATGTGACAATAAATAAATTGAATTAACCAATAGCATGCTACTACAAATAACATAATGCATTATTACAATATAGTGTTAATTAACTAACGATATATCTTTGTTAGGCCATTTTTATGAAACCAACCAGTGCAATAAAAGAGGTGAACAAAAGCACTATGAACAGTTATCTTTGAATAAATCAAGCGTTTGATCATGCGATATGCCTATTAAAAGCATTTGATATCAATAGCATAATGAGCGATCTGAAAGAAAGGAATGACGGGATTGCTCATAAAAATGAGAATATAACCTAAGCAATTTCCTCAAACAACGTAACTTTCGTAATATCACATTAAGACAAATATGAAGCAAGTCTTGAGTTAAAAAAAGTTTGCCTTAAAAAAAATGAGTTGTGTTACGACTAGATGTTGCCATTTTATCTCTAAATTTAGTGTACAGCAAATTTCTGCAAAAAAGATAACTAATGCAAAGCAGTTTCTACCACAATATAATTTGATCCTAAATGGCATCTATTAAAGAAGTCTTACTGTGCTAAATTTTTTACCAATGACAACCTGATAGAGTGGTAAAAAATTAGCGATACACATAGGATACAGCGCAATCGAAGGCTTTCCAATGTTTAAAAGTAAACCACTTGCAATACTAAAGGCTTTTGTAAAACAATCGTCCTTCCAAGCTTTAACACTTGATTTATGCTGAAGCTTAATTTCGCATATAAATGTACAAGTTCACGCAATTTCAGGAGAAACTCGCTACCAATATTAATGCGGGAAATACTTCCCCATTAATCAGTGATACATTTTCGGCACGTGCTATCATCCACGTAATTTTCAAACTAACAAAATAGTACCTTGCTACTACACGAACAGCAAGAATTTTGCCCATTAATTTGAGAAAACAGCATTAATAAAACAAATCCTTTTTGGAAGATACCGTTAAAACTGACAACAAAAATAAGAGCACAATTGTCATCAAAAAGTTTTTAAAAAAAATAGACAAATATGAACAAATTTTTAATGGTTGTCTCAAGTATGGAAATTTTGCGTCATAAAAAAAAGCGCGTGCTTGGCTACAAGGTGTATAGAAAGAAATTTTACAATGTAACTGGAAAAAATGAAGGGTACTGTCAAAAAGCTACGAAATACTGTGCCGCGTGCAAAACGAGCCCTCAGCAACACAATGATAAACAGGAATATAAAAAGGTAAAATTTGATAAAGAATTTGCTTTATCACAAAGCAACCTGGATCTGCACTTTAGAAAACGAGCAAATGCATACATTTTTTCCAGTTAGTACAAAGATGAATTAAGATTTCAAACTGGAGAAAAGCAATTTATCGAGGAATATCAAACGATAAATAATAAATGTAAATATAAATTATGTTAAGGAATGATTAAAATTAGTTGTTTCCACTTTCAAACAATATGACTACATACCAAATATAAATTAGGAGGCTAGAAACAACAGGAAAGTGGAGAAAGGTTTTTGCTAAGTCACGAAATGTATTATCGCACTGTTTCATAGGGACATGCAATTAACTTAGCACGTTGTTGTCACCAGCGGAAAAAACGTTGTACTACTATTCGAATGTACAACGGTATCATCCCTATGTAAACTAAATGAAAACGGTACAGCGAGGCCGTGGGAAATTTCGTTTCTTTGAAGTCTTGGAGGAGGTGAATCGCTAGCAAGCACATCTCTTTCCAAGGGGAGAGCCGATGAAGTTATCATTTCAGTTGAGGAAAACAAAGGAAATGCACGAGATATGTGTCTTTGTCTATTTGGGCGAGAAACACCTCTCCCGAGCCATGTCCCCATACCACACATAACAGGAGAAGATTCTCGCGAATGTTCGGAATGAGTGGATGACACGGAAACGGAGTGAGCAACTGAAGGAGGGGATGCTCTTCGCCTAAAAATATACCACACATATCTACCACCATTTCTTCTTTGGCGCGGAGCAGCCTCATTTGTTGCTGCTGTTTGTGTTGCATGTACAGCAGAATCAGATTCTCTTTCAGTCCGAGCAGAAATATTTGTGACCGTCGAATATGGCATTGCCATTTCATTACCCAAATTATCAGGCAAAGCGGCAGGGTCTACACTGTCTGTTGGTGCAGTATTGGCGGAATGCTCGACCACCAAAGGAGGATCCGCAAAAGTATCACCTTCTGGAGGAGTATGTGAATTTATTTCCAAGTTACCCTCTTGCGTTGCAGCCCTACTTCGAGTATCAGCTAAGGGTTCGGGTGATACAGTTGCCACAGGATGTCTACGCCAATTTCGCAGCTGTATCATTCTCCATCTTCTTCTAATTCGGCTGGACATATCTGGGTAATTTACTTCGCAGACTATATGACATAGCCAGCATTCAACATAGGATGATCCAAGCGGAGCGATGTTACGAGAATTACAACGACCACATATGACAATCATGACCTAAATAAAAAATAATTGAAAAGAATTTCCTTGTAAACGGAAATTGCGTGCTTGTCAAGTAAAATATTTATATTTCTCCCCAACTTCTACTGACAGTTCATAATTACAATTTCATGTAGGCATAACTTGAGTCAAACAAATCATTTTCCAAAAAAAAATGCTTCATAGCATTTTTCTAGTAAAAATTATGCTATAATGTAGTACATGTATAAAAATAAAAGAAATATTCATCAATTTTCCACAGCATAGTACAAAATTGCCCAAAAGATTTCAAAAAGAAAAAAATAAGCCTCAACTACTAATGTTTTACAGTTTTAATTCACTAGTACAAACACTTATCAAAATATCATGTTATTATATTTTACTTATATTTTGAAGGGATGATAAAAAAAAGCACAAACAATTAATGCGTTTCAAAATAGCGAGGATACAATCACTTTAAAATTTGAACAGAGAAGAAATAAGATAAAACTGTTGGAAACAAACAATTGCTTCTAAAAAAACACGGAATTTCATTATAACCGACCTGCCCACCCTCAATGGCATCTGTTCTCACAGCATTCATTCGATTACAGTTACCACACTGAAACAAAGATAATGCCAATATGAAAAGTACAATGAAAAAGTGAGAAAAAATCCACAAAGTTTTTGTAGAACTCAAGAAGAGGACCACAAATAACAATTACCGCATTTCTGCTAAAAGTTTCATCGAATATTTAATAAAGTTAGTCAAACAAGATAAAACATTAGCAACAGATAAAAACTACCATAAAGATCAGGACGCATACATTTATAAAAATATATTTGCAAGAACTACGATACAATAGTGTCTAAGGTAGCAAAAAACATTTAGCATATCAGTAAGGAAATTATACTACAATCAAAGCTCATCACAGCGGCCATTTTCACAGAATATTATACCTAAATATTTGAATATGTTATTCATATAAAAGGAGCAAATGAGTCATTGTTATAACAAGAATTCACATTCCCCCCATATTGTTGAATGCATCAAAAGCAAAACTTTTATCCATGCTTTACATATTCCAATGGAAGATAAAAAAGCACCAAAATAACTTTGGTAACAATAAAAATAAGCCTAGAGTAGCTAGCGCTTTTCATAGGTAACAACAATGCTTGTGTAGCTTCTCAGTCTACCACTAACTCTCGTCCTACTTGGACAAACGGAGCGGCAGCTTCAAATTGTAGCATCTGATGACAGTTGTAGCAGAGTAAACGAGCAACACGTCCTATCTCTTCTTCGCTTTCCTGGTATATTTTACATAAAAGTACACGCAGTGCATCTTTTCGTGCTCTATTGAGAAAAACTTTCTATTGGACACATTCGACAAATTTGAGCAATTTTCGAAAAGGAAGGCATAATAAACATACAACGTAACATGAAAAAGAGATGGTGTTACCAGGCAAAGACACAGCCGCCTTTGCTTTTGAAAAGCACTGACTCCAAACAAAATGAGTAAACATAAAGCAATGCCCAGTGCTATTTCACCTTGCATGAAAACAACGGAACTTTACCTCAAGAATGGTAGATGCTGGTAAGTTTTCAATGCCAACCATTGCGTAGAAATTACCTTTTGCATTCCGAACAAAGAAAGTTCCCGCATTCTTTTGATCTTTCTCTTCAATTCCACCTTCATCCGGCAAGATCGGGGGAGATTGTTCCATTCTATAAAAGGAGATCGAATGGGCTTTTAATAAAAAAAATAAAATTATCTGGCTGAAAACATGCATAGAAAGCCTATTCAATAAAATTCATTTTTGAAAGGAGGGGAGGGGAGCCCATGTGTAAGGAGCCTTTAGCTGAATCGCGGGTTTGTGCGGCAACAAGAATCTTTTTCCTCACCCTAGCACAAAAACAACTCATTTGGTAAAATGACAATAGCGTCTGCTTTTGCAGACTGCAGGACATCATTGGAAATATATAATTGTCGGTTTCAAACAAAGTTCAGTCTTTCTAGCCAATCTTTTGCTTTTACAAGGTAGGACAAGAATAAATCCATGTGGTGGCTTCGGTTAGTTTCCATCATTTATATTACGCCTTGAATATACACATTATGTTACATTGATGGTAGTGAATATGATTGTTTCAGAAAACAAACGTAAACAGATACGGTATATAGCGATACACCAATTTATTTTCGAATGAATCAAAATTCAAAGGAAAAAATTACAAAGTGGATTGTAAAGCAGAATATCAGAGCACAATTCCCATACATTCCAAATGACAGCCAAGACGTCGATTCTCCCCTTACTCGTTTTGTAGCTGCTGCCAAAATCAGGGCAACTTGCCCTGTTGCCGTGTACCATTTCGCGGAAGTGGTAATGTACGTTCCAGCAAGCAGGTACAGGGGCGAGGCAGCAGGTAAGAAAACGAATAGTTTGCAATGAATCGAGAGGGGCATACATATATGCAGGTGGTTCGTACTATTCGTATAAAGGAAAATATACGCAGAGAAATAAGCAATTCTACTACATGTTCCCTAAAACCTGAAATGTAGTGTATAATATGCGGTATGTATTCAAATTGAGTTGAAATTACTCTATAAATATTACCGAAAAAAATAATGGATATTCTTGCACGATGCCCAGATAATTTTTATTTTAATACATTATTTATTGGAATCAAAATAGATGTCACTGATATTACGGAAGTAGTTATATTTACGATTGCTGTTTAGAAGAAAAAAATATCACTACCATTAATAATAATTTGGAGTCCAAGTTGAGGCAACATGTGTTTTACTTTCGAAACAGCAGCGACGATTGACATGAATCCATCAGCACTCAAAAATGAAATAATTCAGAAAGAGTGACATAATCATACAAAGCCAAGTGACTAACTGATAAAATGTCACACATCAATCGTCTTCATAGCTAAACTGCGAAGCCCCATTAAAAACTTGACTCTTCCCTAATGCGTCAAATACTGTCCTACTATTAATATAATTAAAGCTTCCGTAGTGGTTCTCTTAGTCAATTTAACAAGTAGCATTTCTGGACATATAAAAGAAGTTATTGCCAATATCTTCTGCATTCTCAGCATCCATTATTCCGGTAGTTTTGGGGCGGAGTATTTAGTTGTCAACCATTCCAGCATAACAATCTCTAAAAACGATTCCCCACTATGCAGAGATTATGTGTGAACGTGGTGTAATTCGTGAGTAAAAAGGTAATTCTGTGAGGGTAACATAATTAGTATCATATAAGGTAAGTATTATTATATAAAATAGTACATCGAAATGGGTATTCCGCAATATCGTGATACCACTGTTATATTATGCGTGAACGTGGTATTTTCTGTGAGTTGCTCTAACTAGAATTAGTCACGTCCTGCCAGTCGTGTATTAAAGACTTCGGCTGAAATAGTTCTTTTATGCAGTATTAAATATGTTGATTCTACTTAGTTTGTACGAAGGTTATTTTCACTAATTCATATAATGAAACATAAACTTATTCTACGCTAATAACTACTGTTTTGCGGAGCTAAGTAAGGGAATAGGAAAAATCATTTACTCCTTCATGCATCTACTTACGATAAAAAAAAGGACCAAAAGATTACTAACTTGAAGCTCTACGTTATTTGTAATGATGATTTTTGTGAGATTGCCGAATCTGCTGGAATGTTAGAATAGTTGCGTGCCTAGCGGAATGGCAAAGAAGATAATGTATGTAAAACAAAATGTTTGATTAGAATTCCTGAAGCGAGAGTTAATACTTACTAAGTCTTCTTACCTAAACTACTTAAAGAGAATATCCTATACTTACAAAATAACTCATAAAGAAGAATCCATAACTCTAAGTAAAAACCGTACATGAAAAGTAAAGTCCTCCGAAGAATCTCCTCCCTCACTTTAATCACTCCTCATTAGGGCTTAAGTTAGTGATCGCTACTCGCGCGTCGGATTGTGCTTGCGTGCACTCAAATACAATCCTAATCACTTCGTCCTTAATTTACTACTACGTCAAATATCGTTAACATTCATCAACTCCCGCTTTCATCCTTTCAATGTTATTACATATCAAACGAACTTACAATTATCTCAATTATACAATTTGGTATTAAACTTCTACGAACTTACTCACTACAAACCATCAGAATAATCTAATTGTTACATTATTACCACCCTCTCATTCTCCTCCTCAAAGGTGTAGAAATAAGTGCATCTTTGTTGCGGGAAACATCGGGGAAATTGTCCCATTATTTCGACTGTTCGATAATGTAACTCAATGCTGTTACATCGCCTCATGCACTGTGATATCCTTGGGGGGAAACAGGGGAACTGCGGATTGTTGGCTTAATTAATGTAAGAAAAATAACTACGTAGTAAAAAGGTAATTTTGATAACGGTAAAATAATTATAGCAACATAAAACATTAATTAAGAATAGATATTTCGCTCTGTCACGACACCATTGTTACATAACTGTTACTATTGCAATTTGGTTGTCGCCACTGGACCTCTGCTTTGAAATGTCATCTTTTGTTCAGTTAAAACATTGTACCATACCTTTTGAGATGTTCTTATAATGCAGTAGCTCCATTACATTTTTAGCTTATTAAATGCTCTTTCTTCTACAATTGGTCGCGTTTAAAAACTGCGAAAAAGCAAGCCGAGCTGAGCTATTTTACTTGCAAAACGCAACTGCAAGCGGTTACAAAAATACTTGCTACCATAGTTGCTCCCAAATACAATCTTATGCATTCCTGTTAGTTTGGAATATCACAAAAATAATTGTTCAACAGTATTTTACTGAAGAACTGCAAGGTGCGCGCGGAAATAAATTGTTAAAGAGGAATACTTCTAGCAAACAGGTCAGAAAATTTCCATTGGCTACAGCATGAACGTACTGTCTACATTTTCCAAATATCAAAGGCTGTCATTCAAAGACAATTTATACGAAAGAAAACCGTTCTATATTGAACAACACACAGATTGCAAATCGGTTGCGAAGGTCAAAGCAGCGCTATACCTTCAAACGTAAAAAGTTGTCGCTTAACTGCACATGAAAAATGAGCCGGCTAGTCGCACCAAGTGCTTACGGTGAGTATCACTATGCAGCAGTCAACCCCCTCTTCCCGTGCATCTCCGTGGCTTAATATCTCTGGCGATATTTAATCTCCCTTTGGTAGTCTTCTTCATGTTTCTTCGACCAATGCTTTATAATCAGCTTAAGAGGACAATAATATGCGCTTTAAATGCTTGTGAAAGTGATGAGTTTTCTTCTCATTTTTTCTTGCATTTTCCAACAATCTCTACTTTAAAAACTTTGGGCAGCTGCTTAAAAACTCCTTGCCTTCACTATCCAGTGAATTGCATTTGAAGAAAGTGTGACGGGCATGAGGTGTGCCTTTGACGTACTTACGTAGTAAATATTTTTGTAGCGTAAGAGGGTGGGTTGGTTCTCCAAAGAGAACCTGCTGGATTACTGGCTTAAAATCGTTCTCAAATATATCGCTCAAAATGGCTTCCTATGGACGACGACGTTCTTTTACAATTGGAACTCTAGACGCGTTTGCTTCTAGTATCCCTCCGTCATCTCCTGTACGTCGACCAGCAGACCCTGTTCAATTTCCACCCAGGTAAATTCGAAACGTCTGCATATCTAAGATACTTTATTTCCTCTAAGCTGGCACCGTTCTTTCGTTCGTGTAAAAGGTTTTGTCGGTTGTGATCGTACAAGATATCATTATGAGTGAGTGTTTTTTATGGAATCAATAAATGGTTGTATTCAAACATGAAGAGGAGTTTGTGATAGGTTTTCATCCTTGGCATGAAAAATCCCTTCATTGAAACACTTAGGTTTTCGCTGCTAGTAAAAATTGGAATTAACTTTTAATTGTTTATGTTTGAATTTAGCTACTTGCAAAAATTAATTCCAGGATAGAACCCAAAATGCTTTCATGTGTCTCGTGACGTGCAGATTAATGCTTCCTCCTACATACCGAAAGGGGGAGCAAGTGGCTGGAAGTGCATCAAATTGTCGCTATGCAGAAATGCGGGGAAAGGAGCCATCTACTTTCAAAGAAACAGGAGAATTCGATCCCAAGCTTTCTTCATCAGCTCCTACTCAAAACTCAGTGTTGGCAGCTAGACTGCTTGCAGAGTATGTTCTTATATTTTTGAAGATTTTTCGAAATATTGTGCTGTTGCGTTTTCGGCTGTAACTTTTGTGCTTATTTCTGTGTTTTGGGACTTTTTCGAAGAGAGCATTTCCTGCAATTACTGTTTATTGCATTCTTCAATTCGCGATTAACACGTTTTTCAATCTTTGTGTCGTGAACGAATCGTAATACTTCTCAAAGTCTGAATAGTCTTTTTGGCATATATTTGGTTTGTGCAGTCTTACTAGTGGATCAGAGAGAACGTCTGATCCTTCGAAATTAATGTTTATGGAAGGAGACAATGATTTTGAACTAAATGAAATCGATCATTATGACATTGCGTATGGATCAATAAAATCTGCTTCAATTGCCTCGGATCCCCAGACTGATTTTGAAAGCATGGAGAGTAATAGCTCTAAATCAGATGAAATTTTCGTGAAAGATACTAAAAATGATTTAGCCAAAGATTTCGTTTATCATTTTTCATTCAATGGTGAAGTTGCTCGTCCAATTGATTTGCCTAAGGCAGAAGTGAGGAATATCTCGTCGTCTATCTCGGCTGCAGAGATGGAGGCGAAGATGCAAGGTTTAAAGGTGACCTCAAACTTGAGCGGGATCATTGAGAAAAGTCAACCCCATCAAGGAAAGCAAATACCGGGAATTGGCGATGACAGGATTGAAACTTTTTATGCTCCTAGACGTGATTTTCCTAATCGATATAAATCAGACCAAGTTACCACAAAATTCTTTAAAGATGAATTGCCCAAATCGGGCACGGATAAAAACTTAACTGAATTACGCTGGGAAAATACTGCTCGGCCCCAGACTTTTTCGACATCTCCTATCCTCGGTTTTGCACTGGAGAAAGCGCGCGCAAATTTTTCGAGCGCTGGAGGAATGGAAGAACCTCCTGAATTTACGCTTGATTTTTCTTACGCGGAGACTTAGTTACTTCGTGATTTTTTCGGTGCCATCTATTTTTATAAGATCCATCTATATTTTTGTATCCATCCATTGTGTTTCTGCATGGAAGCAGAAACGATTTACATGTGATGTTCGTATTTTTGAAGTGAATCGTTATTCTGGGAGGCTGCATTTTTTTACATAGAATGACCTCCTTTTGATCGTCAGGTACAGGTATCTACTATTTATTCATTCCCTGTATTTTAGTGTTCTTGATTGTTTATCTGATCCTGACGAGTAACTTGTGTCGATGTATTTCACACAACTTTCGTAAAATATTTCGAATATTAGTAATGACTCTGCTTGCTGATGTGCTGAAGAAGTGTGGTATCCCACAGTTTTTTAATTGATCGGCAAGCTATTCGCCTTCATTTGCCTAGTCTGTGCTGATGTAAAATGACCTCTTTAAAAGCCGAAGTTATCTAGAAACCCCTAGTAGCAAATATAATGCGCAAAAGCATTTAATTTGTTATAGCGAGTCTTTGCTTGCACTTCTGTTATAACGATTTTTCTTTTGTTATTTCCCACCTTTCAATGTGATTCAGGAGTGATCCAAGTTTTTCGTTAGCAGCATAACATCAAAATGGCCATAACAGGGTTGTGTTTTTCTAGTGTTTACATTTCTAGATCTGTTATTGCGACATTTTAGGTTTCATCAGCCAATATTTTAAACTGCTTTAGAGTTATGTATTCCAATTACCATCTAATAATGCGAAACTGTAGTTTGAGCTGATCCGTCTATGTAGAATTCGTGTAGATTTAAAAGGGTATTGAATGCGTGAAGTGTATGTGATTTCTTTCACCAGCTTACTATGGCTACTATTTATTAACTGATTGGCTAGGAAATACTGAAGAAACACATTTTGAGCATTTTCAAAACTCAGCTGTTATATCGCTACAATTTCTTAAATTAGCTTCTCAGAGTATGGCTTTTCCAGTATGCTATGCTTAAACAACGCTTCACTGCTGTAAGTTGATCCATTTAGCAGCGAAGGCGTTTTGACTCGTGCATACTAATGAGCGCACCCTTTTTTGATGGAATGCGTGTTATTGGGAAAGTTGTTGAAAGTGTATGATCATATTCACTAGCTCTGAGTACTAATCGAGGTAGTTTGAGGCGTTTTCTTTAATTGATAGATTTTGGCAATTTTGTGTCTCAAGGACTACTTCTGAAGCTATTTCCATTTTTTTTTTATATTGGTTGTAATGTTTTTATCTCTTGTAACTATTGGATTTGCTGTATCTTTTACAAGCAGTCAATATTTTACTTTTCTGTGAATGAAGCTATTTTTGCATAAGCTCAAACTTCAAATGAATTCGACAATTTCATTGGATTGTGTTACGTAGGAATAAATGAAAGTAAGAATTGATAAAAATGCACCTAAAAAATTCAGAATATAATACAACTGCGTCAAGTTACCAAAATAATTAAATAGTACTTATAAATGGTACGTGACAAAGTTATTGACTGCAGACTCAAGTGCAGTATGTACGCATGTGTCAGTTTCGACGGTAAGACGCAACATGTACTCTGACTGCATTGAGTAATTCAGAATAAGTGTTCCGTCCAATGCGTCAATTTGCCATGTTATGACTCTTAGGTAGTGAAAGTTTGATTCATGCAATATGCGGCGTTGAGATAAATGGCATACAATTTGTTGATTTCATGTGTGTGTCCTAAAATTTTGTGGCTTTGCCTTTTGCATAGAAAACAGTCAAATTAGCGAGTTGCTTAGCAGACAGGCAAACGAGCATACAGTACTAAGTATTCATAATATGTAAAGAATCAGCTGAAGCAACGATGCAAGGGAATGCTTTTGACCTTTCTTCTTGTAGTTTATATATTCTCCCACCTTAATAATGAACAGGAATAGTTGTTCTTTCACCGAGAGTTCCAGAATCTCCCTGAATGTCTAAATTTTTTCCTAATACACTTTGGGATAATTTTCTGTAGTTTTACTTTAAGTAAAGCAGATAAAACAGCTTTTATGCAATGCCATAGCTCCTCTTATCAAGCTGTTGCAAAAGATATTTTTGAAAAGCGCCGGAAACCACACAGATCAATCGAAGCAATTTTTTCACTCTATATCCCACTGCATCGAGTTTATTGCTGCAATAATAATCCAAGTGCAACCAATGAACAACTACTGGTATTCTTTTAGCTCTATTTCGCTTTATCAGTTAGTAGGTCTGATTTCCTTCTGTCCTCTAGCCTCGCTAAGTTATTTGTCTAGTTCTATGCATGCGTAAAAAATGCATGGAATATTCGTACGCGCGCTGCTCTATGTGTTAGTGATTATGCTTCTTTGAAACCCCATCTAGCTTTATTCATTAGCTATAATTTTCACTCCCATCAAGCATTCTCCACGGCTTGCCTCTCCTAAAAGTAGATAAGAATCGACACAACCTAGCAAATTTTGCGAAAATATCGTATCTTTGCTGCATTTGATAAGAGAAGAGAATTGCTATTGAAAACAAAAGTGAGAGGAAAATGAAAATGTTTAAATATAATTTACTTATCTATAATTCCTCTGGCAACACATTTCTCGCAGGATCCTCCATACTACCGTCATATTTTTTATGCGCTCTGTGAAGCTATAGAAAACTCTTGGATAGACTACAGCTACTTTTAAATTGCCTGCCTTCGCCTCGAATAAAGGGGATAGTTTTGCTTTTTCAATTTCATATTGGCACTCTCCTCAAATTTTGGATTTTGTTACTACACTTTTGAAATGTATGCCATTTTCATTGTTGCATAATTGAGAGGAATGATAGTAAAAAAACGAAATGCGTAACGTGGTGGGTGCACTCTCATTTTGGTGTCGTCTGCGGAGCTGAAAGCATCCTGATTAGCATATTGTCGATGTGGCATGCCTTGGCCAATATTATTATTCAGATACTGCAACTACTTATCTTTGCATACAGCAGTAGCAGAAGAGTGACAGGAAGATTTAGAAAAAAAATTCTACCTAAATATTAATCTTTAAAAACTTGTTATGCCACTATGTCGGTATGGCAATTAGATTATGAGCGAAGGAACACTAAAAGTAGGTTATAATGTTCTCTCGTTAAAATTTTGAAAATAGTGCGTGCTTTGCTACATACACAATCTCTAGAGCGTATTTGTAGCATTTCTCATTTTGTTATTTGCTTCATTACTTTACAATATCACAGCTCTGGAAGTATATTTGCTGGACCGCACACCATCGTTTATTTCCGATTTCTATGCAGGCTTTTATTATTATATTAAACGCCCCGAAGTTTGTTTTTCTTTGCCATGACACTTATTCACGCTTAAAATTCGCTTGCAATGAATGGAAAAATGGTATCAGGTTTGTTTCTTAGAACAAAAGTATGGAGAATATATCTTCTAAAACTGCTACCTGGCTTAACATGCGTATGGCATCGAATACAAAAAGCAGCGCATTCCAGCTCCATGATTTTTTTATTTTTTGTACTTTCGCGGCAAGTTACCTATTTAAGGCACCGAAAAATTCACCCTCAGTAGAACAATAGCAAGACGTTTTGGTCTTTTGCTTCTTTTAGTGCCGCTTTTAAGAACAATTCACGTGCACCCTCCACTTCATTCACTTCTTATCAAGCAACTGTACTTATCGAAAAATTGCTTTTTTTCCATCATATTCTCTAGATTGTCGACATTTTGCTTGTGCATTAGGCTCCTTACACTTATGTTGTGGAAAGTTTCGTTTATAAATTTCTCTTGTACTGACCATCTGACCATCTAAAGTTTTTCCAGCCGGAGCTTCTCTGTATACTCTTTGACTTCTTACTATTTATTTATTACCTAAAGACAAATATTCTAACTGACATTTTGCTTGTAATTTTTCAGTTGGTACGGTGCAACGTTTTTCGGAGCAATATCAATGGGGGCTTGCTCAGGAAAACCGTTGAATATGCCTTCATCTCCTGCACATGCTCCTGTAGACCGCAAGAGTGACCACCCAAATGGGACACTTCCTCCGTTAACCGAATGTGTGGATTCAGAGAAAGGAAAAATCGGTACGGAAGGTCAGGCGACTGGATCTGCTTCGCAAGGAAAGTCACCACCTACTCAAATTAACAAGGAGACATTAATGGAATCTCCCGAGATTTATCCGGTCTTACCATCATCTGTGGATGAGACGGTAGGCAAAGCTTCTCCCGCTCTTTCTACAACTAAAGCAAGCTTTGCAGCCTTAAACTGTAATATAGATGAAATTACCCAAGAATCGGAGAAAGCTGTAATGCCTGAACAGCAGCAAGAAATATCATCTTCTGTAAATAATGTGCTTGCACCTGTTTTATCAAACAATGCCGCACAGCCCAGTGAAGGAAATCAACAGACATCTCCGTCGCAAAATGTGCCAGTGGCTGATGGCAAGCAGAAGCACCCCTCTTTAGAGGAATCGTCGAAAAAGCCTTCTGAACAGCTCAAAGTATCACTCGTGGAACGTGGCCCTATAACTTTGGAAAATGGGATTGTTTATAAAGGCCAATGGTGTGGCGACAAAAAGCATGGCTATGGTAAACAAGTGTGGCCTGATGGTGCACACTTTGAAGGTCAATGGAAAAACGATGTTGCGTCAGGTGATGGAACCTTTGTTGCAGTTGACGGAGATCGATATGTTGGCCAATGGGAGAATGATAAATCTAATGGATATGGTGAATTTATTCGCCATGATGGATCATGGTATAAAGGGAATTGGAAAGATGATAAAAAGCATGGTTCTGCGGTTGAAGTATGGCCTGATGGATCTAAATTTGAAGGAACCTTCGTGGATGGTATGAAAGATGGCGATGGTGTTATATATTGGGCAGAAAAATCAACTTACAGGGGGCAGTTTCGACACAATGAAATTGATGGGAAAGGAAGATATGAATGGGCGGATGGTCGGGAATACGAGGGCAATTGGAAAAGTAATAAAATGATGGGCTTTGGAGTTTTTACATGGACAGATGGGCGAAAGTATATTGGAAACTATGTACACGATCTAAAGGAGGGTTATGGGAAGATTATTTGGGCAGACGGAAGGTTATATGAAGGTGAATGGAAGGGTGGAAAACAGCACGGAAAAGGAGTTTTTACTGGTCATAATGGCGAGAAACGAGTTGGAATATGGGTTGAAGGCAAGAGGGTTCGTTGGGCAAAAGGCGATGAAGAAAGGACGCTGATGGAGGAGGTACTGAATCAATTTCCGAATGAAACCACCATGTAAGGGTTTCTGTTGATTAGAATTTTTAATTGGAATAATTTAGTACATACATAAATTCGGAAATACCTGCACAGTTTAGTTTGTTTGCAAAGCTATTTTGCGATTAAGTATTTTTCTGTGATACTTGCGTTGACGTATTTTTGTTTTCAATTATTACTTGTTAAATTTTACATTGATCTCATTTAACAAGAATTGGCAAGCTTTTAAATTTTACTTTGAATGTAGCCGTTATATTGAACTCGCAATTTTCTTTTCATTTTTTATCATATTAATTTTGGCTACGGGGTTTTTGTCTTTTTGATATTTCAGGCCTGACAGTATAACTTTGAGTTCATAGACGCTCCACGGGATACTATCTGCTTCTTACTCAGCTGGTAATACTATTCAAATCATAGATTTTGTATGCAAGATGGTGGACTCTTTCTGAGTAAAGCTCTTTGTAGAGGCATATTGTCATATGTTAGAGCACTACTGTATTCTTTTTTCTGATGATTTGTAGACATTCGAATTATTTTGCTATGCCAGTGTTTTTCTAATGGTTAAAATTAGTGGAATTATCTTTATATGTAGTGATTTGTCATGATTGCTTTCATCCTATTTGTTCAGTAAAACAACCATTCAGTCACGCCGACAGTCATCTTTTACTAAAATTGCTGCCTCTGCTCATATTGGCCGTTTCTGGAAGTTTTTTAGTACTATGTACGTGCAAGTTACAAACGTGCTTTCCATCTTGCATAATCAACCCTGCCATTTTGTTATACTTTTTGATGATGTTGTGTCTGTTTTTCTTAGTGCTTTGGACTTATAATGTTGGGATTGTATTTATGTACGTCATTTCATGCGATAAATTTTCAAATACCTCGCCTACTAATTCTATTAAAGATTCGGTTTTTTTATATTGAAACGCAAGTATTCTCTGAATAAAAATTTCTACCCAATTTTTAATTCTTTATCAAGGAAAATGATAACAGCTAGGTCACTAAAATTAGAGGGCATTTGGTAGTGAAATGCGTGCTTTTAATAAAAGAAATTTAATGCCGAGGGCACCGTTGCAAAGTGGTATTTGCTTATTTCAATGTTTTATGATACACTTGTGTAGAACCGTATTAAACATAACATTACTTCTTTCTTGGAATCTATTTGAGCAAAAATCGTTACAGCATTCTTCAAAATGGGTCGTGAAGTAAATTCTGTAGTTACGAAATAGGGCATACAAAGAATCAAATGCTATTTTGGCTCATCGACTTATTGTTAATGCTATTGTAGTAATAAATAAAGAAAAATATAGAGATGTGATTGCTGAAATGACCATATCCTTGAAAAAGTGTAATTTTCATGCAGAATCCATACCCGAGTAAGCGTAGTACGTACGTTACCTGCTGTAGCGTTTAAATCCAGTGACGTAAGAATCCATAATTTACGCTGGAGATTATTATGTAAATATTGATTGTACACCTGTTATCCTGTTGGATAGCGCAAGAAGTGCTGCGAATTATTGATATTAGAATTTCGTCCAAAGAAGAACTCTAAGTTTGATAGATTGGGTGGTCATAGCGGGCATTGGAATTCATATCAGTGAATAAACTTGTCTTAATGTGGTTCATTTGATATTCAGCCTTTCCTCTTTAAGCTGCTGGTATATTGTTTCTGGTGGAAGCTTTCAATATTGTTTTGCCTTTTCAAATGTCTCGTAATATTACTAATCGATTCTCGGTATTTCTTTTCTTTAGTAATGAAATAATCCTTTAGCAAAATCATGCTAGGTCGTGAAATAATATTTCTCTGATAATTTTGAAATCCAGAAATCCACGTAGCCAGTCTAAAACACATAATTAACAGAACAAATCAATAGCAGGTATACAAGTATTGGAGCATACCTATTCAAAGTAAAATTTAACCACCCCTTTTTGAATAACTGAAGCATGATAGTCAACTTGAAATATGCTAAAATGCAATAAAAAGTTCCTCACTTTTGGCATTCGGAAATAGTGCTGACTTTGTAAAACCATGTTAAACGGGCGCTGAATTGACTAAAAGGATGTAATAATTTTCAAAATTGTATTGTTGTTTAATCTCAACAATTGACTTCACCCATTCCGTACCTACACAGAATCTCGAATCGTTTAAATCTTTTCTCAGAGGATATGTTCAATTGGATATCAGTAATTCTTTCTTCGGCTAGAGACAAGCATGTAACCATTTTGTCATACCGAGATGAGAAATGCTTTTTCTTGCGTCTTACCCATGATATAAGATGCTAAGGCTACATTTGTACGTCGCCTTGATGTATTTTATTAGCGCTTTTTATAAATGTACTTGTCCACGCAGAACTGTATCTCGTATACGAAAGCCAACAACGGTTAGATGAAATGAGAATGTGATCCCAGGTACTTACTCTGGAGATTCCATTGAGCCAAATCATTGCAAGGAGATCTTGCATTCTGCAGTTTTCTAATGGGCTGACAGTAATTTTTATTTTTCAAAATAAATCTTACTACATCGTTAAAGAGGCGGGTGCCTGCAATCATTGATCCTTTGATCCCTTCGAGCAAATAGATAGCTCTTTTGCTTCGTGTAGGGTTTTTGCAGCTGGCACATATTTTTGATTGGCCACCTCAGCAGGAAAAGCAAGTTTTGCCGTAGTCCATTGTTTGAAAATGGCTCGCGGCAGTATCACAATTTCGAAATACTATATTTATCAACTTAATTGGATAGGTGCTCCGCGAAGCATGTTGAAGAGACAGTATCATAGTTTCTTTTCACAAAATTTACAACGGCATAATTTCATCAAGTCGAAGAGCGACACCTGCGTGCTGCCTGCTTGGAATTTTCCTCGTCATGCACCGTTGTTCATACACAATTTTGGAGGGAGCACTGAACCATCGTTAAGTGAGGTTCTACAGGTATGTGAAGAAATACTAACCCGAGATAATGCAGTAATACAAGCGCGCAGCTCGGCGTTTTCACCAGGTTAGTTGCGTTGAATTGCAGTTTTTGTTGGTGTCTGACAATGCTTACGGTAGATCTGCTTCTCCCCGCATGCTACTTGGGTAGTATCTGCCTTCCCTTTTACAGCTGAAATATAGCAATTATGCAATATGTAACACCTGAAGCCATCAAAATTAAGATGCGTAGTCGAGTTTGTATGAGTAGATATGGCATTTGTTTCTTTATAGCTGTTTTGGAAGATCGTTATTTAGAAGCATGTTCGCTGCGGGTATTTAAGTATAGCCTATTGATGCGTTTCAGTTTTTAGTTGGAAATATGCGAATAATGTAATGAAGCTACAGAAGAGATTAAACTATGTTTTTCTAGTCTTTCATCTAGGACAGAGAGTCTTCGGTGAAGCAAGGATCAATAATAATTGTTTCTTTAGGTAGAATTGGAGTGCAATTGTGTATTATCCCAACTTATAAATCATGTGATTGGTTGCGTTATTTTCTACAGGTACTCTAATTCAGTGCTTAAATCAAGTTTCAAATGCTGCAGCAAAAGAGAAGAACGAATTTTTCTCTTTGGATAAGCGCTATGTCAAGTTAATAGATACAATTTCTGTGTATATTGTTTCCTTCTCTATGAGTGATCTCTACAATACACTCATTGCTATGACTAAGTTGCAGGTATACTTTTGTTTCGAATTTTCTTTTATGCTTCTCTTTGGGAAAAAGTTCTTGAAGAAAATTTTGTCATTTCATGTCGAAGTAATGCTTAATCAATGAAAAAACAGTAATTAGTGGAATAGTTGGTCTATCTCTATAGATATTTCATGATTGGATTATGCCTCACCTATATGTATGTATCCTCCGTCTTTCGTACAGTACAAATGTTCTTATAAATATATGCACTTTTCCATTGTTAAGAATTTCCCAGTTTCTCTACTGAAGCGGATTCTAGAGGAATTTTGTGAAAGAAAATCAGAGAGGAATAATTTGGAGCAATTATCACCACTTCAATTTAGCCATTTAATCCTGATTCTATCTCATTTCTATGTATCACCTGAGATCTCTTCATCATATGAGAATTTTATGCTGTCTTTCTGTGAGGTGAGGTTGCCGTTAAGGGATATTGCACTATAGATCAATGAATTTTTTGAGGGAGTAAGGGGCCATAGGTTACTTCAAAATACGTTGATTTGTAGTGTTAATTTTATTTTTTAAAGCTATGGTCTCACACTGCGTAGGTATTTTTGGAGTATTTCCAAATCTTTTTGTCCCTTTCTTTTTTGAAAGGTTAGTCTCTCCACTTTGCAGATTTGCTTTAATTGAAAATATTCTTGTATACTTTTCAGTCTCTGTCGCATTGCTTAATTTCATGCAATGATGTGTTCCACTCTTCTGAACATGGCAGCACGACTGATCATGAGGATAGTATTCGGGAAAACAACTCTGTTTTGGTGAATTCAGGAACCAATTCTGCAATGGGAGTATTCAATTTGAGAGAATTAAATTTCATATTACTTGGTTTATCAAACATGGGATATAGAGATTTACCCACGTTGCGTACTATTGCGGATTATTTAGTTTGCATTCTCTCAGGAGAGAATAGTACTCAGAGAATTTCATACGTAAGTCAAATCAAGTAAAATATTTTGCAACATCTAGATTCGTTTCTTATAGATTAGCCACACTGTTCTAAACCTATATATTTAAAACAAAGCATGGTTTTAAGAAAAGTTTAAATTTAACTTGGATTCGAATGCGCTACTCATTAGAAAACCCTCTTTAAATGGTTTTCAAAATTGGAAACCGAGCAGTTTTGTAAATTGGTGCTTTATTTGTAGTATCGAAGTTTATTCCATGAAAGGGATTAGGCATTGTATGTTTTTATATGAGTAATTTTTTTTATTCGTGGCACATAAATTAACCGTATAGACATGAAATTAATACTTTTTCATGATAAGTACGCGAGTTTGCTTGATTTTTTTTGCAGCATACATATGAGGCTGAAACTGTTGTGGGGCCACAACTATCTACAATATTTTTAAGCTGCTCGACATTAGGACTGAAAAACCCACATTTTTTTCAAATCTTGACTCAAAATTTGGCAAGTAAGATAAAAAGAACTGCTTAATTGCAATATTTTTAAAGTTAAACAATTCTCTGGCATATATAACGTACTACTTTCTCCATAATTTTTATCAAGGGCATATTTCTTGTAAATATTCGCTAAAGAACATTATCTGCGAATTTTTGTATTTATTTGGGTATAATAAATGAGAAAATCAACAGCTAATCACACGCTGCAGCCTGCAGAAAGCTTTTAGCACTCTTTAGTACGTATTTTTTAAAAGTTTATTGGTTATAAGCCTCAGTGATCAAATTCAAATTTTCTGCAATTTTTTCAGCGTATATCAAACACTATTTCAAGCGTGTGTCTTTTTGATTTGTTGAATAATTGTAGAAGCGGAGACTCGTATGTCTTTTTACTGTAGTTTTGTATACATTCTCTTTACATTCATTAAAACCTTTCGTTAATTGCGCATGCAATTTCATAGGCGATACAAATATAATTCTTGTACGCAAATCAGATTTGTATTTATTTTTGATACAAAGTTAATTGCTAAATTAATTTAGTTTGGAGAATGGTAAAGCACTTGATTACAAATTCTTTGAGATAAAACGCCTGCAGAGCATTTTGGGTGTTTTTTCAGGTTTCCTTAGAACTCTTTCCTCCTCTCATTTGATCAATGTATTAATTGCTGTCGCAACGCTTTCCCAAGATACTGACTTTCCGTTGTGCCTTTCCTTTATGCAAGTAAGTATGTTACATATCTTTGCTAATGTTAAGTATGAATTCGCACCTGTTTAATGAGCAGTAATGATTTATTTCAAATACTTAGCAATCCTTTCCATACCTCTAGATTCGTTTGGAAAATACGTAAGGTTTTCTACCAAGCAAAACATGAGCTTTTTTGTTATTATTTATAGGAATAATTGTAATGGAGTGTACTTGCAGTGTTTATGTATATTCTTTGGCTAAGTTAGGAATTGGAATGCACTTTGAAGGAAAAATATGCTCGATTTAGCCGGGAGGATGCCTTAACAGTTTGCTGGGCAATGTGCGCGATTGGAATGCATCGTTCTCTACCCGATTTGATATTAGAATTTGCAAGTTTAGTTTTTAACACGTAAGAGATTGAGTACACAAATTTTGTTTCTATAGACTGTGATAATGGAAATTTTTTTATTCTTGTAAGTGCTTAGTAGATATTTTGTTATTGCTACTTCAATTAATTGTACTTGTGTATAGGAAAGTTAATGTTTTAGTATTGTAAGAACGGCTATCTAATTTATTGCTTCGTTGCATTAGTTATATCTTTTACATTGACTGAAAGTCTGTTGCCTTAGAAACCATGAAGGGCGGCTTATTCTCGTATTTATTTTTTATAAAATCTTCTCTCTTTCAAAGTCTATTTTTTATCAAAAGTAACAGACATTTCATTTCATTTTGTACGAGATGTTAAGAAACATTTTTATTTTTTTCTCTTTTCGGTAACTTATTGTGTACATTTAAGGGAGTTCTTAAATGGCTTAAATCACGAGCAATCAGCCCAATTGCACCAAGTTGCACTTACTATTCTCCTAGAGGATTCGCAGGTTTTCAAGAAAATGCAGGAGGTATTTTGTTTTTTTTTCTTACGGAGATCTCATCGCTTTGTATTATGAAATCTTGGATGAACCTTTTGATGAATACGCTTTCTCATTTATGTAGACGCATTGTTTTGCTATGGTATTGTTTTTTAAGGTTGAATTGTATTGGTAATTTGTAAACTTTAAGTGAGTGTGCGAGCTCTTTATGTTTTGTTATTGGTAGGACCTAGAGAGGGAGGGCAAATGGAATATCATATATCAGGTACTTTGCTATTGGTTTCTATAATTTTGTTTGATTTGTACGCAGTTTACGTCCTCTTCAAAGTCGTGAAAATGATTTAATTGTTTTATTCGGATTTTTTCAAACAATACTATGTACATCTAAGAATGGAAATAGTTAATTACAAATGAAGTGATTTAAACCATAAATTTGTGTTTTTAAATACCTTCCGTGGCTGCTTCAATGTTTTTATTTTTAATATGAAGCAGATACCGAAAGTACCCGAAGATCCTACGCAGATAGATGATGAAAAGATGGAGGGGCAATTATTGATTGCGAAGAAGCAGGTCTTTACTCTGTTCAATTTGCACTTGAAGTATCTTTCATGATTTTCCAAACTGTTTTAGAAATATTCGTATGTTTCATTGAATTGTTTAATATATGTTAAATAGCAACGTGAGAATGCTGGAATAGACGCGAATAAAAGGTGAAAGTATGCAAAATCATTAATTATAGATTGTTGATTACGTGAGGCAATGAATGTAATGCACACTAAATAACTAAAATACTTTCGTACAATTTCTTGGATCGGATGCTTCTATTCTTCTTTTATTATGGAATGCGCATTCTTCAATCGAACCTTCGTGTAAAATTTAGTTATCTGCATGTATACCTGTACTTTTGAGTTCAGCTCCACAATTTACTATCAAATTATACCTTTTTAAAAGAAATTTTTCACATCATGCTAGGAGAATCTGCAAATTCATTACAACTGGCGAACGCTAAAATACAGCTGGATGAAGTCTTGAGAAAATTTTATTATGTACCACTCTCTGTTCGCGTGCCTATGAAGGAGTTGTCTTCTTCTACCTGTTCAACTCAGAAACTGGAGGAAATTGATCGCAGAACTGAAATGAAAATATCCTTCATTTTTCATTGTGAGAATTTCTTTGATATTTCAATGCCACTAGATCCTTTTCTAACATTAAAGCGACAGCATCTTCAAAAGATGGATTGGAGAGTTGTAAGTTTGATAACCCTAATAAAGCTAGTTGAAATAACTCTTGTTAGGATAAAACATGGAAATTATGTTTAAGTCTGCTGAAGAAATCATGGCAAATTTTTAATAGCGCGTGGATTTCATCTTTCTGCTTGCACTATCAAACTGTAACATGCTTTAGAAAATAATATATATAGATAAATGTATGAAATCATTAGGTTTTATTTCTCTTTCTAATTCGATAAAAGTGGATTATTTTTCTCGTTTGCTGTTTTTCTATGTATTCCATCAGATTCTTTTAAAACTTGATTCTTTCCTTATGATGGGTGGAGATCAACAACGACAAATGCAGTTCTTACGTAATGTTGTATTTTCTAATGAGAATGAGCTACATACGGCGTGACTATACGTAAAATTATGAATCGTAAATGTAGCATTGTGATTGTTCAAGAATCTGTATGCACGGAGAGTTCCGTACCCAAATTCCATAGTTGTTCCTGAAGTTAAATCTCGAAACTTATTTTCTCGGCTATTCTTTATGATCTTCTTGAGTGGCTTTGACATTTGCATTGCTTTTAATTTCTGAAAACAATCAAATTATTCTGTGCTATCTTGCTGCTAATCTTTTCTAAATGTAAAAATTTCGGCGTGGTAATTCTGCTCGTGTTGGTGCTGCATGTTTAGAACGTGCATCTGGCAGGGAAATTATGGTGTATTCATTCGATTTCATAACTTGTCGAATTTATATATTTATCCCTCTGCGTGCTAGCATTAGGAGTGATACAGTTTTGCATTTAGATGTAGTACCAGGATAAGTCCACTAAGTCGCAACGTTTCCTTGTTCAACTTCTGATCATACAAGAATATGCGTGGCTTTCTCTTCTCTTCTCATAGAGTATAAGTGATTCTTCTCTACATTAGCAATTGTGGTATCTGCTTTTTTTCACGCATATGATATACAGCAGCCTATATTGAAATATTTAAAGAATATAGCTGTTTTTTTCCACGCCGGGACTTCCTCTAATTCGATCATTTAGCTAGAAAAGTAGCTACTATCATCTTTATCCAATGGGGTTCTTTATCTGGTCCAAACAGGTTCAATGAATTATCACACTTTTTCGAATTGTGTTCTTGCGTTCAAAAAGTGGCTTTTTAAAAATACAAACTGAAAAGTTTCAGAATAGAAACAACTTCTTGCTGACTGAAATTTACAAAGTTTTTTAGTAAGAGAAGATTGGAAAAGTTTTATATCACTATATGCAAGAATATAATACCGGTAATCTACATGTATAATTATTGCTGTGTCTTATGCTAGTAATTTAAATGACTCGTTTAGTAAAATTGTGCGCGCTCCATGATTGATTTCTAATACTGCGTCTGCGTCGTTGAAAAGGATTCCCCAAAAAACTAGTTCACCAAATCTGCATAATTTCAGCAAGAACACGCTCGACTATAAATTTCATGGGAAGTTGGAGGCATCTCATGGCAATTTAAAAACGGTGATCCAAAAAGATATCAATTTTTTTCTATACTCTCGCCAGCTGTAATGGTATAACAATTGAAACTACATTTCTTTTTTGCATCGCTAAGATGCAAGTACACAAGTCGAAAGTATAAAAATTATTTTATACCGCTTTACGGGATATTCTCTAATCAGAGTGGCACTAGGTGAGAACCTCTTATAATTTGTTTCCTCGGCGCTTTAACTATACAATATACAAATTTCCTGCCATTTGTTTTAAGCCGTTACAAATTTATAGATATCTCGTTACCGTTATCAAAATGTCAAATATCATCGGGAGTGACGTGATTCCACATGAGGAGAGTTGGTCTGCTGTTCACCCAAGTACTGACGAGTGGAAACTACTCGAATATTTGCTGCATGCTCACGTTCGCACATCCCGCGTGAAGCTGAAACAAGCATGGCAAGTCGCTCCTTCTCATCTTATTACTAATTTTCAAAAACGATGTGAGGTAAGGTAAAAAAATTACCTTTTACCCTTGCATTTGCAGCAGAGCTTTCTGAAATTTATGCAAAACATACTTTTAGTAAAAGTATGGGGTGTAGTTCAACAATATGTAACAGTCTATATAAATTCAGATGCCATCCACTTGGTGGCACCGCTGCGGTAGATAACACTGCTAGCTGGCCTGAAAATTGTCGAATTTAATCAGTCTTTTTTTCTGTCAGGGATTACTGGTTCTGCATTCTTTTGTTGATACTTTCTATCTTGATGAAAAAAATTCGATACAAAATATTTGTCGTAGGGGATTCAAAATCGAAAAAACTGGGATGAAGTTTTCTGTAGGTAACTTCAGGTTTGATTAAACCCTTTTTACATGCATGATGAACAAGCACGATGATAACATAAAAATCTTGTTAGTGAGTGGCTTAGTTTTCGACATGCTTTAGTGGATTTTCACATCAGTTCCCTTGTAAAATATTTGTATTGTTTTGAGTGAATGTGCTACAAATTGTCGAACAAGTGAGGTTAATTAAGGACACACTGGGCAAATACATGTTTAGCCAAATATGCTAGTCATAAAACTGGCGTTGAATTCCTATAAATTCTTTTTCTGAGCAATAAATTTATGTAGTGCGCGGAATAATTCAGACTTGTAGCACTTGATATCCCTTTTCATGTGTCGAGGTTCTATAAACATTGCGCTGTATCTATAATTTGTGATTTAGTTTACCAGGGTTTCCGCTAATGCGTGAAACTATCGCAAAGTCTACTGACCTTCCTGAATTCGCCACTGGTTGGTTACTTCTGAAATTGTCAAACTAAGAAAAACCTGCCGCTGTAGCGAATACAATTAACAGTAATTAATCAAATATTAGTGTGCGAAGCATATGGTTAACAAACAAAAATATTTTTTGCCGCATCGCTCTACTTTAACTATTTTTGCATTGCTTCTCCAGCAGACAATCTTTTCATCATTCATCTATGTTTCAAGTAGACAATCTTTTCTGATAGGTAATAGTTTCACACCGATGTCCAGGAGAGTATCACAATTGATTCAAACAAGCGCAGAAATGCCTGTAGACGCAGCTGCAGCAGACGTCTTGATGGGTGAAAGACGCCTCTTTGAATTTTTCCTGTGTGAAATTGGTAAAAGTTATGTAGAAACGAAGGGCCCATCCGGTATTACAATTGCTTCGTTTTTTTTTTGCCAACATCGGCAAATAAACGCTTTTAATCACTTTCGAATTACTAACACAAATAGACGATTACTCACAGTGACTCGGCAAAGTTTTTTTTAAAGCATATTAAAACATTTCTTTAGGGATGTGTAACGAAATAGAACAGTTAAAGCGGCAAAAATGTTTTTACAGGAGTTGGGAAATCCTTCGTTGCTCAGGATGAATTTCATGCAATGGGGAAAGGCTTTTGCCTACCGGCAGAGTATGACAGTTCCTTCCTTTTGGACACTAAGCCATTGAATTCTTCCCTAACCTTGCATTTGCCAACAGAAATTGAAGAGGATCCAAGTTCCACGGGAGAGGAACAGGACCATGAAAACTTCATAGAGCAATCCACCGCAGTTGGTGTACTGCCACAGTACATTTTCAAGCATGATTACGTTATCTATGATACTTCGCAGGTTATTTCAGATGCCATGTGCTTCTACTATCCGTTTGTTTTTCCTTATTATTTTGCTGACAATGTTACAGTTGTTCTGCATAAATTGGAAAAAGCTTAGATAATTATAAATCTTGTCCCTTTTCGACCAAGCTTACATCAATTTTGTAGATACTCTTCTTGTTTTGACCAATGCTTATATACATTTGGAAATGATAGTCGCTACCCCGGTACTTAATACAGTTTGAGTGTGATCCAGCATACCCAGAAAATTTTTGCCTTCCCTTATGCGACAATTGCCAAGATGCCCCTTCACTCATTTGGTGCCCTTCTGATAATGCGAGGTATTCTACCCACCTATCATTTCACTTTCAAAAGCAGCACTACTTGCTTTTATTTTATTTTTGCGATGCCATTATTTCTGTTGACTTTCACTTAGCGCCTGAATTTTTATTAATGCACTAATTCCTGACGAATAAACTGTAAACAGTATAAATACGCCAGTTAAAAAATAGCAAAGATTAAAACATACTATAATCTAAGTTGGAACACAAGTCCGCTGCTTTATGTAGCATGGAGCATGCGCACAACTATTATCGTGAAACAAGTTTTCTACCGTGGTCTTTCTTCGAGGAAAACTAAGAAAGCGCTTGGTAGAGCTTCTAGCATATACCTAGCCTAAAAATAACTTTTGGAAAAGTACAATTTCGTGTTCATATACCGTATGCCTAATTTATTTCGAAAAACTTGACAGGCTTTGCGAAAAATGTGACGAGTATCTTCACAAGCAAAACAAAGTAGTTTCTCGCCACGTTCGCGTCCTTTTAAACGAGGTAAGACTGTATTATTATTTGTGTTAAGAAATGCTATATTTTACTATAAAAAGCTCTTGCAAAGGCTGATTTATGATCGAAATGGAAGTTAGTAAGTTCATTTATACCTGATTATACTATTAAGAATTGAGAATAGAAAGGGCTATGGAGTCATGTTAGAACGGAATTGGAGTAGCGTTGCATGAAATACTCAGAAAATATTGAGTGACTTGCATGTCTGTCAAGTTAAGTTCTCAATTCTTTTTTTGCAATGTTAACAGCGAGCTCGTCCGGATGGAACATGCAAATACCATGCTGGGGAACAATGTGAATTTTTCTGCCTGCCGTGCCAAATACCAGCTTGCAGGATATGCCGGCCACAGCATCTACACCTCGATCAGTCTAACCGATGCCATTTTTATCAATCTACTGGTAGGTTTTAAAAGCATAGGCAAGCAACACTGAAAATAGTCGAATATTGCGAGAGACAAGAAAATGTTTTAGGAGAATTCAAAAGATGTGTCTATCGTAAAAACAAATTTGTTTGCCATACACACTGCAACAAACTTTTATAAGCTTTTCTTTAATCAACATTTTGTTTGTAGAACAAACCCGTGTACTATTGCTTTCTTTCTAGTTTCTCTTTTGGTTACAGAATCCACTACACTAGAATCTCTCCAAAGAGTTTTTAAGGCAGAATTGAAGCAAACAGAACACTCTCACCCACTTCTCGAGAAGCGTAAACGAAAGTTAAAGGCTGTTCTTGCTGATGTCCAAAATCTTTTTGAGTTAGCCTAATTTGACCGCCGCGTAACTGATTAAACACATGAAGTACCAATTCATATTGTGCATGCATGTTTTGTGAGATGTTGGCACACTTGCAAATCTTGCTTGTATCATTTGCAATACCTAAACAAGCCAGCGTAGAAGGCTGTAATATTTTTTTTACAACCTTTTTATAAATATTGCATGGAATTTTTTTGGATTTTTTTGAAGCAATAAATTTATTTCATTGTATAAAACTGTAAGTTTAACATGCAATGCTTTCTTAGTGATTCTTCCTGCAATATGAATCAAATTGAACAGCGTTGTTACTCCATTGTTGAAGAAGCATTGCTACAATTGCAAGTAATTCTAATTATAATTTTGTATAGAAAAAAAAGACAGTTGTTCTACCTTGTTGGGGCATTTTCAGATTATACTGTTTTTTATTTCATGGTATTCATTCAATTCATTAAAGGCACCTACTATACAGCTATGCACTTCTTCCGATTTTACAATTCATGCTTTTGCCTTACTTAATGACTCAAAACAAACAATTGAAAATGCTTACACAGGGTATGGCAGAATCGAAGATGTGTGTTGTATTGGGAGATCAGCGAGAATCCCAACGTCAACTTGATCAAATTGAATGGAGTGAATCGTATCTTCGCTATCTACAGAGTGTATTGCCTTCAGCTGATTTTCTGATGTCCTGGTGGGAAGAATTTCCAAATTTGAAAATCGAGGCCACTTTTATGAATTTAAAAGTGATATGGTAGATTCATAAATTTTGCAAAACATTTTTTGCAGGTTGAGGCATTGTCAATTGAGAGATGAGATGAAACTTTTATGTTGTGGAGACAACCAAGATTCTCAGAATGTCTTGGTAAAAACTTATACATTTTTTAATTGATTGGAATTTGTAATTATAGTTATAAATGCAGAGCCTCTCTGATACTATTAGTGATGCAGAATGTGCCTTAAGTTATTTTATTGGTTCTTAAAGTATTGAAAAAACAAAGACGTTTGTGTGTTTATATTGACACTAAAAATTTCTTATAAAACTTATAAAAAATCCCCCCCCTCTTTATACTTTTGCATTTTATTATGTGGCCATTTCGAAATTTGTCAGGCAAATATGCAGCTAGAAGGTCGAGTCAATTTGCGCACAGAATCTGCTCTCAAGCATATGGATGAGCCGCTGAATGCTCACGAATAGTTTCGATTGGAAGATTTATTTTTAAATGCTGTATGTAATTATGATTTTATGCATCAAAAATTGAAACACTGAAAATGCAAAAAAGATAAATTTTATTTAAATTTTAAATGATGTTTTGTACAATCCAATGAAACATATACTTTTATGAGGTAAGGCACTCGCTTATCATTTACCATGGCACCTTAATTACCAAAAATTTGTATTACTATAGACATGACACATTGAGATAGGCAATATGATCTCTCCTATTCTCAAATCATAGTGACTGTGCTGATTAAATAGAATTAAAATAAATGCAAAATTATTTTTGGTAGAATAAGTTATTAAACTCGGGAAATAGAATAGATTTTAATGTACCAAAGATTGTTTAAAATTCAGTAATTAAATGGAAAAATATTTTAACTCTTGGAGTGTATGATTTATTTACTATTAAATAAATTACAACTAATTAATAGTTAATTGGATTTCATTTTAAAAAATGACTTGAATTATGTCATAGTCTTATTTTTTTAAAAATAAAGACATTGCAAATATTTACTTTAATATAGCGCTGCTTTACTCTTAATAGCTAGAGTAAAGTGGGCTAAAGCTGCACAATCAACTATTTTCTTATTTCAAAAAATATACATTTTACATCCATTATTCCGGGAAAGATTTGCAATCTTGATCTTTTTTGGTGAAAGAAACATCATTTTTGAGAAAGGAAAGGTATTGGCAAATTTACAAGGCCATGGCAATAAAACAAGTTTATTCATCAAAACATTTAAAGACAACTTTCAAAATTTGACGAGTGATATCTAAGGGCATGAAGCATATCCAATAGGTAATGCGTAATAGTAAACAAACAAAAGGGAGTATCAATACATGCTACATAGCATTTTTACCTAACATTGAAACGCTCCTGAATTGACTTTTATATGCAAAGCCAGAACACAACTGTTGCACATCCACACAGTTCAGGAATAAACGGAAATATATTTGATGTAAAAATAAAGAAATAAATAAATTGCAAAATAAGCAAGATGTGTAATTTATGAATAATAGGAGCGAAAAGCAATGGCTGTGTAAACAATAAAATTTAAAACTGTGCGATATTTTGTCCTCTCCATTGCAATAACTACTCTCGACTACCTGAACACACATATTTTATGTTGGAGATTTTTTTTCTGCAATTACCACTATAATCAATCATGCAAATGGAAATATTAACAATTATATTGTAGCGTACGCGTCTAAAATTAGAAAATTTATGCAAACAAGTCATTTATTAAAAAGAGGTAATTTTATATTGTAAACTTTACTGCTGAAATCCTTTCTAAAATGTAACAAGGTACGCATGGTACAAGTTTACAATACAAGCATCAAAAGAATGATGACAAATCTAAATTATTGCTGATAAAAAAAGATTAATATACAATACTAGTTGATAAGAAAAAGTAAATTCATCATTTTTATAGGCATAAAATTACAACAATTAAGTTACATGCATTAAATACTGGAAAAAATTTTATAGCTGTTTCTGAAAAAACTACAATATACTGCAACTCATGGACAATGCTGCATGCCATTGAAAAATACCATTACAAATCTCTGGTGTATAAATTTCAACTTTCGTTAAAGCTTTTTCATTTTTCCCATTGTCATTCTGTCCTGGTACTTTTGTTGATCATTTTATGAATTTGTATGATATTCAAGAGCCTTTTGAAGTGTCAACTTTGCATGTATTTAGATAATTCCGCCATATTTATTGCACTGACAGCAACTTCTCGGTTGTTACACAATAAAAACCCGTCACAAAATTCTTTACTAATATTTTTAACACCTAGAAATCAAATTATATGGAGACATTAAATTCTTTCTGGGGAAATAAGGCAACTGCTTGTTTAGAAAAAATATTTTTAGAGTAAAATACACCCTCCATGAAGAAAATATTTATTTTAATGGATTTTTCTTCAACCTTTTATAATCACATAATCTATTCGCTTATTTAATTATATTACGGTTAAGATTTTGTTGGGGTGTGCAATTTTTATGCTGGAATAGTACTCATTAATAAAACTCATGCGATTAACAAGTAGTTAAAGAAGATTTCCAGCTTATGTAAGTTGCGAAAGATTGAAATATAAGCAGCTGCGATAAAAATAATTTAGCTGAGAAGTTATTCCTATGAATACCTCAAAAATAATCGTGCTGCAATCTTCCTACTAGAACAAACAGTAAAGCATGTAAGTAGCCTAGTATCAGCTTTCTTAGAGTGAGAAAAAAGCACAAAGGAATGAATAAGCAAACAAAGTTGGTGCCAAGAATTCTAAAAAGATCTGAAAATGGGAATTAAAAATAATTTATCGTAACTAATCGAAAATAAAAACTGATATGAGTAAGTATTTCTTAAATATATAAACGTAATGATAGTGCTGATACAAAGAATGAACTTTCAAAGGATATCTTAATGCCTATGAATGTCTGTATTTTTTAAGAGTTGACTAAAAAACAACGCTACTGAAGTAATAGAAGAGCGTGTCAATACTTGCCATAATATTTTTGGCCGGAATTATAACTTCGTTAGCACTGAAATGCATTGCACCAAACACAAAATGCTAATTATTGCTAAATTTTACTTCTATTTTTCATTGTGCATCTGCGTAGGAATTTTTAGTTATTGTAGTCAATAATGCTGTTGTAGGGGCAACCACAACCGATTTCTTCTAAAAATTCAAACATGCACAATCGCCGGTAAATGGTAAAACAGATAATGTAAACCAATGTTGCAGGGTGGCTATTCGAATATGGATGGAACAGTCGAGTTGAAAACTACTAGCCTTGGCCATACTTACAAACTTTTGACGCTACAAATTTCACAAATTTTTAAAGTTTTCCAAAATATTCAAGAAAGATTTTGAGATTTTGCAGTTTGATTATTCAATTTTACTCATTATTAGTCATTGCTTACTCACTAAACTAAACTAAAGAAGCGTTTCATGTGTAGAAAAACTGTAATCATAGACTGTTATAGATTCCGAGTGTAAATGTAGCTTTTATTACGTATGAGATACTAGGAATTCAGTCACGTTTTGCCAATCACAGTTGTTCGATGTCTTCTAGTTATTTTGTAAAACCTTTTAGGCAACAGGAAAGTTCTAGAGTTTGCATATGTTTTATTACGAAAGAAATTCTATACTTATTTAAAGAATAAAAATGTAAGTTAAAAAAATAAAACATGAAAGGACAAAATTTGTTCTACGGTTCTAACTGTCATATTGGCATTATTAAAAGAATCGAAAAGTATAACCTAACTTAAGTATTCCTACGTCTTATTCTAATTTAACCTACTTGGGGGTATTACTAAGTGGAATGCGTTATATGGTCTACGGTATCAAGGTAGGTTAATGGAATAAATTAAGTTAGTGTTGTTAAGGGTCGTGGAAGTTAAATGTTACGTACGCTACGCTGAAATGAGTTATTATTGATGAAGTCAACTTAGAAGTGTAATGCGATTAGGGAAGTAAGCAATGACAAAAATGTTATTTGTCACACTAATAAAATGCGTTACAAGCATAGTTAAGAAACTATGATATTGTGAGTAGTAAGCCATTGATGCTACTGTTTGCGTACGCGCAGCGACTCATCAGTGCAGAAGTATATCAAGTTCAATTGTATTCACTTAATAGAAAAATGTAACAACAATAGTTTGACAACAAGTACATAAAAGTAGTGCTCTCTTTTTACCCGTCTCTACATATTCTATATCTCTCTATGCTGCTGCATTCACCTTCAAAGAGAAAATTTTGCTCTTGGTTAGTATGTGCACCTGGCATCATGTTACGAATTTAACCGTGTATCTACCGAGTTATATTAGCATCTATTTTACACGCTTACAGACGAGGGGTTCTTTGATGCAGTATTGCCACCAAAACTGTCATTCATACCTGCCGATCTTATGCTAAAACATAGTGCTCTGTTCACTGTGCGTTACAACATTGAATGCGGATCTGAATGTGTATACACAGTGCATATCTATTTGTTGGATTAACAATGCATCTGTAATCCTTTAATCTCGATTGCAAGGATAATAACGTTTACAGAAAAATAACTTATAAATTTACTAGTTTAGTCTAGAATTTGCGTAAAGCAGGATAGTGCATTTGTGTCTACAACGAGTTTCAATCATAGCAGTGTAGTTTTTACTTATAGAAGTTGTGCAAACGCATTTGGAAATTATATTTGGATTTTCTGCTAAAGAGACATCTTGCAGTGAATTATGCTGCTTTTTGCATGTATTTGTATCAATGAGCTACTCTTGCAACATGCTTACAACGCCGTAAGGGAGTTCGATCATTGATTTTCAAGATGTGGTTACAGCAAAAGTCAACAATTTGTGGCAGCAAAGCTCGATTTATAGCGATAATTACCACTGCAGTGACGAAAAGATAACTCTCTCTCACTGCGCGCGCCGGCTAGAGATGAAGAGAGTTACGATACAAGCAGCACAAAAATTCGGCTCATCGGGATAGCATTTGTTGAAACACCTGCAGCGTTTTAGAACTTCAAATCCCTCTTCTGCATTGGCTATAGAATAATTCATCTGAATCACAACAGCGTAACTTCTGGCATACCTTCACTCTTCATTTGAATGTAGTTGCATCTCGTTAAACTTTGTACTTGCGTAGTTTTGATTCGTGTAAACATAGTGGAACAAGTAATAGTTCTTCTATATGTCATAATATCATAATGTATTTCCCTGGTGAAGTTTCACTCCAGTTTGTTGCTTTGTGGGCGCTCTTCACTATAGTAACTGTGCAATTGCTCTATAATTTGGTTAGTACAATAACGAGGCTCGAAGAAGTTGTCATAATGGATTGTTTCATACCACAATGATAGTACTAGTGATCTGTTTTATTTTCATCGTATATTTGCTTACGGAGCGTTTTTGTGTTAATTTTGTCCGTATCTAAGTAGTAAATTCGGCTCGAAGGCCCCTTTTCCTCTTTTTCGTGCTTCGTCTACTAGCATCCCAATAAAATCTGCTTTATACATGATGGTTCACACAAGACATGCACATCATTTAGAAATTAAGCCGCTGCTCAGAACAAAGTTTAAGCTCGGAGAATATGTTCACCACTCAAAACGCTACTGAAATTACTGTTTGCGTCTATTTCTATTCATCGGTAAATGAAAGCGCAATTCTGATTTTACTTTTGATAAAAAGAAAGAGTAGTATTTTAACCGGGCTTGGTAAGATGCTAAATATTGAAAACTTCATTTTTTGCTCTGTCGTTTTTACAGTTTCGGCCCTTTCTTGTTTCTAGTAAGCCCCGTTCTGGAGAATGGGCAGTAGTCACTGGTGCTACTGATGGCATTGGAAAAGCGTTGGCAATGCAACTGGCTAGTAGAGGATATAAGATGCTTTTAGTTGCACGATCCGCGAAGCGATTAACTGAAACTGCTGACGAGGTTAAGAAGTATTTGATGCTGAGGCATTTAGCAGCTATCCGATGTTAGCTCTTTACTCCTGAAACTTACTTCGTGTGTCCTGTCGATAATACCGTTAGCCCATAGTACATATTATGTAACAAATCAATATTATTTTGGAGATACGAATTCTGGTTGCGAGCCTGACTTTTTGAACGATTTTTCTATAGCTTATAAAACTCTCTTTCTCCCCTCTTTGATATAGCGTTGATTTCAATCGTTTTAATGTAAAACATTTATATCACCTGTGTCGCTATAGCTTAGTCTTCTCATTTCTACACGTTATATGCGCAGATACGCTTACGCTTTGGAGAAAGCAGCAATCAACTGGAAATAAAGACACTCGTGATTGATTTCAATTCAGCCGATGAGGCAAAATATGATGAAGTCGTTCAGGAAATAAACCAGATAAACGTGGGAATACTCGTGAATAATGTTGGTGCGGCATATCCTTATCCAATGGTTAGCATTCATTTGTCAACTCCTTTGAGGCAATGCGGCATTCACCTAAAGCTATTGCGTCAATGAAAAATGAAATTAGTGGTTGCTATCTTATTGTTGACGATGGTCAAATTTTAGATGTAATGTCCGCATCCCACTTCTATTTATGAAATTCATTAATACTTAAGCATTTGCTTACTTGTTTTATGTTTACCTTGGCTATATTGCAATGAATGTTCTAAAAGCTGGACGTTATGTTATAATATGTTAAACTCTACTAATAGATTCTGAAACTTAAAAAAAATTCACTTTTTAGTTCTACCACGAGGTGAAGCAAGACTTCTTGGATATGCTAATTAACGTCAATCTACGATCAACTCTGAGAATGACAGCTATTGTGTACAAAGGTGCTTATTTTATTGAACAAGAACTGTTTCCTGCTTATTGTGAATTTTTGTGATAAATATAAACGCTCCATAGCCTTTAATCATACGTATATGAGCTGAATAGGCTCATTCTATTAGTCAAGCGCGAAATCTTCGATTTTAATATGAATTTTAATCTTTTTTTGACGTTGATAAAAGGAAATACCTGAATGGCATTTGTACTTGTAACCCCTATTTTGTGATCATATTGGTATTCATACGTCTCATCAGACTACTAAGCAAACTAGTATATTTCTTGAATGCAGAGTGTATTGCAATTTTAATTTCTAACTGTCTATCCTTTTGTATCTGAAGCGTACTTCCGTAGTAAGTACCCATTTTGTAAATTGTGTTGTTTCAATTATTCAAAATTGTTTTTAGGTATGGTTTCCAGGAAGTCAGGGAAGATAATATGCATCGGTAGCGGAGCATCACAGCTGCCTTGTGATCCTCTTCACTCTGCGTACGTTTGCGTAAAGGGTGGAATCGAAGCCTTTTGCCGAACTTTGCAGGTATATTTGGCTTGTATTCATTTTAATTATTGGGGAGTATGAATTTTAGATAATTTTAGGTAACCAACTTCCTCTCTTCTGATTTCAAACATGTGAGAGGATTCAAGTGAATTCTTAGACATTCTTAATGGAGAAGAAACTCGTAGAAGCAGGGTCATCATTTCTTGTCAAATTATAAGTTACAACTTTTTCTTATCTTAAATTATTCATGATTATACTTTTTGTGACATTCGGACATTTTTTTAGATTGGATGCTTTAAAAACCTACCCTGTATGTAGTAAAAGCTTGGTATTGAAGCATCCTGTTATATGTATCTTTAACATTATTTGACAGGTGGAAGCCTTTCAGCACAATATTTCAGTTCAATATCAAGTTCCTCTTTTGGTCACAACAAAGCTTTCTAAATGCAAGCATCCTTCGATTAGTATCCCCTCGCCTGAACGGTTTGTGACGAACGCTATATCTGCATTGTTCAAAATTTAAAGATGAGTTAATATGGAGGTAGATCGAGGGAAATGAAGTAATGATGCGCTTTTGATTCTTTTAAATTTCTTGTAGGTACATTGATCATGTAAATTAGTATAGCATTTTTGGATGTTCTGTCGTGTGTTTTTATCGAATGCGCAGCTTTGCCATTTCTTCGATGCGATCAATAGACTGTGCCATACCAGCAAAAAGGGGATGTATCGTTTGCCCATATTGGTTTCATTGGCTACAGCTCATTCTCCTTCGATATGCACCAGGACTTTGTTCGTGGTATCTTTTAAAGGAACATGAAAAGTTGCGAAAACGCGCTCTTTTAAAGTTATCTCAATGATTCGTATCACATTCGAAATTTTATGACCCACTTTTAAATCGCATGGGAAATACATACCAAAGAATGTGCTGTATCTTCAAGCTGTAGTGAGTAAGGTAAATGAATGGACACTGTTTAAGTTAAACTGAGATCTATACAATATTAAGTGGCACAGAAGACATGAAATGCAAGGTTTGCAATCTTTTTGGAGAGGTTATGTGTCTTTTGAAGCATGCCTATTATTTTGCTTGCTAAAAAATGCGTTAACGCCGCTCGGGCTGAAAGTTATAAAGCAATTTGCTATACCAGCGTTGCTATACAGGACGAGAAATGAGCTAGCTCATCTTTATAAAAATAATGGTTATACCACGAGGAAGGAAAAGCAAAATAAGGTTTTTTCAATTTTCCTGCTATGGAAAAATACATCTAGCCTCACGCTATTATACCACAAACATTTCAAAGAAGATATTACAAATGGAGCAGAGAAATCGAGTATAGATTGCCTTGACGCTTTTTCCCTTGCAAGTAGAAAGATACGAGAATGCTGTATCCAAAGTTGTCACCAACATTTATCTCTCTTAAGCAGAGAAAGAAGAAATGAATACTCCTCGGCACTACAGGTAAGGCGCCATTGGCACTCGTATATACTTTGATCTTTCAATGCGAGTTCGCAATTCGATCGGAATACCACCAGGTAATATGGGTAAAGGATGTCCTTCGGTGGTAAACAGCCATCTTCAAATAAAAAGATAGTTTGAGAGCAGACATGAATATAATAATACATGGAACATATAAGGCTATCATATTCTTATATCTGTTACAGCTGTGCAAGACTGCACAGAAAAAGATAGACCAAATTCAAGTAGTTTCATCAGAATCTCTAAGAGCAAAACATCCTTTATTTCAAATAAATTTGGGTAATAAAGGATTGCTGAGCAGTGGGCGCATGGGTGAATGCGAAGAAGCAAAAAACATTCCAATTTAAAGATAACTTAAATTTAATTGGAAAAATAAATTATTTCTTACTAAAGCAGCAGTTACTTGCAAATAGCAATACCTCCAAATATATACTAAATTGAGTAAAAAATGAAAATTTTAAGTCAGCCAAAAAAGTGAATCCACAAAACTGACGCGAATCTATACTAATATACCTCATAATTTTTACCAAAAAAATATTATTGAAAAACCTATCGCGATGAAAAAGTAGAGAAACAGGCAAGCAGTATTCATTTTTGTTATATTTTTCATTTCTGTTTCGTTCCAGCATGAAAAATTTGACTTCCAATGAGAGGAAGTAAAACATGCTAAGAAAGAAATAGCAGCGAACAGATAAATAGAGCAATAAGACGGCATACCTCAAGAATATTTCAGTTAGCACACTGTAAGGATGTGAACTTAAATTCGTTAAAAGATTAAAATCGACACTATAATCCTAAGCGAGGTCGAGCTACACCACACAAAAGAATGACTTACTGAGAAAGATCTAACGTAGAAGGGTCAGAAAACAAAAGATAGGCATATTTCAAAGTCTCAGAAAGCCAGAAGGACTCCATATCATCAATTTTAGGTGTACAGTCCTAACATAACATATAGAACTATTAGAAAAAGTTTCATTGAAAAGTTATTAACTTGCTTTGTTCCTGGCAGCAATCCTGCAGTGCAGGATACAAATTTGAAAAACTATTTTATGGTTTCATCTTACCATGTCTACATTGGTTACAGCTGAAAAACCCGCATCGCACACGCACCTTTTCCGTATTGCCTTGAATAATTCAATTCCCTTCTTTTGATATTTTGTATTTTTCGTAAAATAGAACATATAATACAAAGATTCAAAAGTTTCAGGGCTGCATACAAAGAGAAAAAAACAAAACCCAAATGACTTTTCTTCGTCAATTTGCTCTCATTCAACATATTATGCGGGTACAAAACAAAAGCGATACAATGCATAGTAAAAACAGTTACATACAAAAAACCACAGAATGCGTCTTAATCTAAGCTCCCTCAGTGACATACAGAAAGAAATCATTTACTGAAGAAAATTGCACTATTATCTTTCTTCTTAAGCAGCTGTTGTACGTTAAAAAATTAGCAGTCAAAAATTTCGTGAAAGTAAACAAGGATAGGAAATTGTAGGTATCCAAAATAAACTCTTTCAGACGATAGTGCGTCTATTGCAATTAAAAATAATATCCTTGTATGCTGGTAAAGATATTTCAAGTATCAAATTTCCCTTATAAAAGCGTTTTAAAAAAAACAAAAAAGTATGTAGTAGTGCGAACGAACCGTAAATAATACGAAGAAGCAGACGAATCTGTTGTCATTTCATCATAAGAGTTTACTTCAGTGTCAAAATAAGTTACGTCACCAGCCAAGCCTGCATGTAAAACGGGGGTTACAGCGATGATATTTTTCGAGAATAAGCTGGAGTGCCAGAAATCTCAACTGTTCTTGCGGCAGTTTATAATCGAATAGATTCACAGCACGCTTCCCATTAAGAAATGTAACAGCAAAGCCACTTCAAAATGGAGACTCCTCTTACAGTTTTCTCCATCAAAAAACAATCTTATAGAAGAACATGCCGAGAGCACAAAGAAAATGAAAGCCTATTATAGCAGTATACCGGAAATATTTTCTGTATACATAGAAGTGCACGTGTTTGAAAGATTTGCAGCAACTTTATCCCATATTGAATCCACAACAGCCTTATCCAAGGAATTAGCAGCCAAGATCAGCATCCCAGGTACAAAGCAGGCCAAATGGTCCATCGTGTTTTTGTACATATCCGTATTTGTATTGGGTAAAGATTTACATTCCTGATTTAAAGAAATAGAATGGGTTTCCTTATCCGCATAATCCTTCCCAAGCAAATTGAAATAATTTTGAAACGTCCACTTAATACCATGCTCTCTATGCCTACCTGCTAGAAACAAAAGTAATTTTGACAATCCTTAATTATTCATTGCCATACAAGAAAATAATGCAACTTTTACCTGGGATGCCATCAGAATTTATGCACAAAGAGAAGCAATAATGAAGAAGTAGTGCGAAATCATAAATCGTTTCACAAGACAATAAACTAAATCGAAACGATTGCGATGCATCCAAATGCCGGTTGGTACGAAGGCCATCCAAGAAACCGACTGAAGTTATTCCTCTCCACAGGCGCAAGTAGTGCCATCGAAGAGTAAGATTAGCAGAAAAAGGTGTAGAAGTGCTTTTGTTTAAGCATATTGCATGTTCCAATTCAAACTTAGCCTTCAACCAATTTATTAGCCGAAGCAAAAAAACGGAAAGTGATAATCGATTCAATCCAAACATAGGAAGAAGGCTAATAAAACATTTTGACAAAAAGACGGCACTGTATGTAGATAATTATTCCAACAAATATTTGTCTCAATTTATTCTTCTTGGTAAATATTTTGGTTAAGGAAAAAAGAATTTACTTTATATTAGAAATCAAAGAATCATACAACAAAAATCAAAAATAAGAATATCTAACAAAAGAATCCAAAATTGAAAGTTGAAAAGTGCATAAACAAGCATTACTAGCAACCAAATTACCCTACCCGCGATAATACTCCAGAGGAAGCATTGAAATAAAAACTATAATTTCAGGGATTTCAAAGCAAAACTGATTAACTAGCAGCTCAATTAGCCGGTCTAAATTCGGAAGAAATGCAGTTTCAGGGATATATTTGATTAACGAGTCCAAAAACATATAGGCCTTGCGGCCGGATGTTTGACGCAATAGTTGTGCAACTGCTTCATCCATTGCGCCACGCCAAATTGCATAGAAATGATGCTCTGTCTACAAAAGAAGAGCATCATTTACCAGAAATCATGCGCATTCAATATATTTCCAAAATTAGCAGCTTTTAGAAAACATTAAGCAACCTTACCTACCAATGCGTTTGATTAAAACTGTGGGGGTAACTTTCTCTTATATTCAGTTGCACGAAGTCACAATGAGACATTTCTTATTTTATTGCAACAGATTCATTTCAGCACCAGGTTATAATTCAAAAATAGCATAAATCCATATTAAATATTCTGAACAAGTACTTTGAATACTGAATCTTCAAGTATTACCTGATCTGTTTGCAAATATACTTTCAGTAGATATTCTATGTAAGAGTCACTGTAGGCAGCCAGCGTTATTTGTCCACTTTCTAATGACCATTTAGGTAAGTAGCGATAGCCAACGCTCAATAAGGAAATTCGAAATTGCACTTCCAAAAAGATAATATCGGCTGCGGCCAAATACCTATGGGAGGATATGCATTTTCGGGGCTTTCCAAAAAAATTTTAAGCCAAATGATTATGTTAAACTAACAAGAAAAGTAAGGATACAATCGCATTGCAAATGATAAATTATAATTCACAAATATTTTTGATACATTTGGATGGTCACGAATGTTTTAATACAACGGATGCATCCAAGCTATTATACGTGTACCGTCGATCGCCAGTCAAAAAGTAGAGACATCTAAATTCCAACAAATGCGATGTAGCTTCAGCCAAGTTAGGAGCATTGCCAAAAGCTATTTTATCACAGATATTCACAGTTTGAGGAGGGAATCCTCTGTTAAGAGAAAAAAGTAGACGATCTCCAACTTTTACAGCAGCCTTTAGCAAGCTAGGCCATCCAGACATTGTATACGCCGAGACAAGGCCACCCAAAACGCTGAAATAACCGCATAATAATTGGCAGATACACTTTAGCAAGCACAATAAATATTGCTTTAAAATTTGAATTCAAAATCAGAATAAACTGTCACATATCACGAATCCTGAACATCAATTTAAAAAAAAACAGGGCAAAAAGCAGACAAAATCCTATCATGATATAATCAGGGCATCTCAGCATAAAAACACCATTCTAAAAGCACAGTAAAAGTACTGAAATGATATATTTCAGAATCTTTAGAACCCAATATCATAGGAGCTGTAAATTAAGAGCTCAAATTAAATTTTCTACAACCTTCTTTCTTTCATAAAAATAACCCAATAAGCTATTGAATGCTTCAAATCTAGAAACACTTCCTCTTTAACCTCATATGTCTCACATGACTCCGAGATAAAACTACTGCAAACTAGCATACAAGTTACATCATGGATTTTCCTACATAAAGATTTTTGAACACTGAAAGAATTTTCGTAGGTGGGAATACACAAGTATAAAGCAAACAAACTCCGTGATACTTAACAAGTTATAAAGACAAAAATCCCAAAAATACAAGTTATGTATAAAAGGAGAATATTTTTGTTTTGTTTTTAGTTTTCTTGTAGCCATTAGAGTCACATTTATATGATTAAAATTAATGACACGGCTCACCGAATAGAAACCTCAAAAAATGGCCCATCAGAAACGCATCTGTTCAACTTCATAAAGTTAGCCTCTATCCAATCTACAGCATCGTAAAACTCCGTATACATCCCTGTGAGCCATAAAGTTCCTAGGTACAAAAACACCATTCCATAATATTATTTTTAAGACCAGCTTAGTAAAATAAGGATAATCAAAAATGCGCTTAGTTGCATGCAACTCTATACTATTAGTGAAATACACCGTAAAAATCAACAGTAGCATTTGTTGTTTAAATTTTATTTCAACATGCTTTCGGAGTTCATTTTAAAACCAAAGCAGTTTACATCCAATCGCACGCATGTTTACCTAGTGAATCAATAAGAGTAAGGCTTAAACCTATCCATTCTTGTGCACTTTCTTTCACAGGCCGCAAATAATCAGATCCAAATGCATACTTTTTATAAGAGGTCCATGAATGTTTAATCGACCACAGGACCTACAAAATTAATACAAAAACATTGCAAGATGGCACTATTTTATGATACATTTTAATTGCATAGATATTATCAGAATGCAGAAATATGTCAGTATATCCGGAGAAAACATCTATAGAATATACATTGAGATTAGTAAGCAAAGTACAGCCACTACTCTCGGTAAATCCCCATTTTCCTACGAATAACAAGAACCCAACCTATTTGGCAAAGATTGTTAAGCCATTGAATACTGCGCAAACCAGTTCAAAGAGAGAGTTTAGAGGGATTAGCAAATTAGAAGCTACCAAACAACTGAAATTCTACCTCTTTTTGGGTGATCTCAATTGAGTGATTGAAAGAAGAAACGCGTTGAGATCCATCTGAGTGTATATCTTGAGGAAGTGAAAGCGAAGAATGATCTAATGATGGTGCAAATATGCTGGGTCTAACTACAACAAGCAGCGGATAATTTAACAGCTTCACAGACGACTTGATAAAATATGGAATATCTGTACTGCTAGAAAAGACTCGACAAGGAGGGGGATAAAAAATTAAGAAAAGTGCGGTAAAGGAAAAGGATGAAGGATTATTAAGTGATTCCAAAATACTTATATAATCAAGGGAGTGAGAAGTAACAGCTGGATCAGAAGAGGGCAAAAGTGATGAATGGGTTCCTTCAGCGAAAGTGCATACAGAGACCAAAATAAAGATATAGGAGAGCGTATAGTACCAGAGAGAGGAGTCCCATTTAAAAACAGATAAACATTTTCTATCATCTTGTGTTTTCCAAATTCTTGGAACTTTAACACATTGATCTGCCATTTTTCTCATACATTTCCCAGAACTGAGTAATCTTTACGGCTATGGTAAAATTAAGATGCATTCAGGGGGAACGCATGCCTGATTCCAGCTAAGTCATACAGGCATTTTGTGCATGAAAGCGTATTGCTTCTCACCAGTTCCACCAATATTCATTTCACAATTAAATTCACTCTACAGTTTTTGCAGTATTTTTTGTCATATACTATGCGTGAGTGCGTGTCGCTGAGATATTATGGGCGCAGTGAGACTTTGAGGCAAGACAGGATGTCTTTGAGGTCAATGTAAGACCATGTGGCCGGCATCCCCAAGTGATCTATCAATAGCCTCGCACAATGTTCGTGCGGAATTGTGGTTGCAAGACTACCCAACCTAACCGTTTTTGCTTACGGTGAATAAGGAATAAATTCGTTTAGAGTAAGGATAAGGTTAATAAGCGGAATAAAGAGGGGGATCATAGCAGTAAAACTAAGATGCTTGTCGTACCCCCGTCATTATACGAACGAAGCAGTTTTTTGGGGGTAAGATTTGGAGAGGGGCAATATAGTTCCCCGGCAATTGATTTTTAGTGCGAGTATTGAAGAAAATAAAACAAGGAGGGAAGAACACTTACGTTACCGAATAGCAGTGGATATTATTTTTTAAGTAGTCTTAGCCTGTAACAATAATGTTATTAGACTAACAAATTTTTTTATCAGCTGAATTTACCACATCGCCGTATTGAGTTGTTGCTAATCATGGTGAATAAGTTCATTCGTTTTCTGGTGGGAAAGCTTAAATAAAGATTGCATCTTCTAAACCCTCATTCTTAGCCCCAATTAGATCGTTTCAACCCACTTCCCTGTTCACCCAAATTACGGTAGTAGTGTGAATGTAACTAACTTCGGAGCCTTTTAACTTTCGCACCCCCAGTTGCCCTCTACATAGCGTGTACGCAAACACTCTTTCACGTATAACCAAGCACAAAATTGATTCTTGCGGATAGTGTCTTAAAAAACTGGATATAAGTGAGGATCGAACATCGTAACTTGCATATTACTTACAACTTGTTCTAACAAAGCATAGAAATGTAGCCTCCTCTTTTACCTGTGTAGTATGTCTAAATGTAGTAAAGAAAAAGGAAGATCAGAAGTTATTATTTACAATTTTCCTAACCATATCACTTTTGCGTGGACGGGATATTTGGGTTAGTTTAATCGAAACGAGTGATACAATTACTCCTTAATAACCGCATAATTTCTGTCCGACAGAAAATACTAAAGAATATAACTTGTTAGTATTGTAACAATTATAACTGATCAAAAGATGTGAACCAAAAAAGAGATAACCTTTCAATAGAGCAGGCACGAAATAATTAGAAATTGAAGAGTAGAAAGTTATAATATGAAAAGGAAATAGCTTGAATGGGATAGCAAAGCATAAGTACTTTTAATTGCAGTAAGAGTGAGTAAAAGAGTTGAAATTGCAATAGTATAAACTAAAAATTGTTATGAAACGAATTGTAAAATATAAGATTCGAAGCACGTACATTTGATATATGAATTCTGTGGTAGAGAAATAAAGCAGCAGGGACAAGATAAGATCACATAATAGCTATACGCAGTTTCACAAATCGCAAACTCTGCTGATTGGGGGGTATACCTCGTACCCAATGCTGCAAATTTTTTTTTATGTGAGGTAGTACATGCTCAGAAAACAAACGGAAATTTAAAGGAGACCGGATTATGGAAAAAGAGCATCTTAATATATTCAACTATTAACACCATAAGGAGTGCTGAAGAAAAAGTATGAGGAACGTTATGTGATTGGATCATGATATGACTGTAGCAAGGTCTATGATAGTAAATAGAAAGGTGAGGAGAAGAAATAGATACTTGTGCAATATTTTGTACATCATTCGAGCATACTGGTTGTAAGAACTTTTGCGAGATGTGCACATACCGTCATTAAATTGTTTCTCTACGAACGAGTAAGGCAACATGGGGGATCCTTTCTTGAATAAAATGAAGATGAAGTGTGAGAATAGTCTGAAATATAAAACGAAATATTTGCAAACGCTGAATATGCTATAGCCGCTTCTCATTATTTTGAGCGCACATTTTGTGACTTTTGCTAAGACGCACTTATGTGATATTTTTCTTCTCAGGAAAAATGCCGCTTTTACAAATTTACAATTTTAATTGTGAAATTTTACTTATTAATGAAAAAATGAATGCTTACTATTATCTTCGTACGAACTACTTTCCTAAATACCTAACGTAAGTATTTTAAAAATTGATTAGTTTTTGTAAACTGATTGTATTTGCGTATAAGTTATTGGCGCATACGTAAAATCAGACTATGCGTTGAAGATTTGCGTAAACATTTGGAGTATAAATCGGTCCTTTTTTTTAGTTTATTATACGAATTCCTTCGCAATACTAAATGTATTAGCAGAGATGCATAGCATTCTCCAAGATAGCATCAAATTTTGGCATGCGTTTCTTAACATTTTTTCGGTATAATGAGTACTTCTACTTGGAGTTATTAATAAATCTAATGCACAAACGAGATGGCTAATCTCTACTAAAAAGTTTATCTTAGATGTATTTGCTGCATTCATATTTTTTGCTGAAGCGATAATCATATCGTTCGCATTTATCTAAAATTATTTGGCATAGTAAATAAATAATCTACAGCTTTGAATATGGCAGAGTTCTTCTCTTTGGTAGTACCAATTTTCCATTTTTCGGCAAAAACTAGAAGCAAACAAACTCTGAGAAAAACAAGAAATATTTTTCATGCGACAGACAACTTAAATGTGACATAAATTTGTGATAATAGAACAACCACACGCATCAGAAATAATACTAATACATCTTCATAACATGCTGAAGAACCTTGAGCAGGAAGAATAATATAAAACGACAGCTACTCCAACAGAATAACAAAAGGATACTGCGAAGTTCTATCGGGATGGCAAAACCAATTGATCACGAAAAGTTTTCAGCTACTTTTCTAAATCTACTCAATAAGAATAAGAGAGATCCAAGAACAACAAACACACACAACATAAAAACAAACTCAAATAATTATCAAGATTCGAAATTTTGGAGTAAAAGCTTCGATGGATTGGTTCAACGCATTGAGGATCCCACTATAAGCAGTAGGTTTTGCGGTTACATAATACAATTTTCATTTATATACTGCGTACAGAAAAAAGTTTGAAAAAATAAAAAACAATTTAAGAAACACAAGCAGACATCGAAGTTGAAAATGGCATGCTATTTTTGTTACTATACACCAGAATCTCACAAAATAGGGATAGAGATATCGAAAAAAAGGTCAACCAGCGTGGAACAGAGCACAAGTCGTAGTTTCACGATTCATCAAAGAGGCCCATCCAAATTATCACCTCAACATTCCACAATTGAATACATTGATGAGCTGAATGAAATTGAGATACGAGGTAAATCAAAATTAAGATTGCAAGATTGTGACACTATTAGAATGCTGTATTTTAGAATAGAACAATCACTTTACAATTTTACAGGGTTGTTGAAAACTAATAGTTATAACAGATGCATTCGCTTCTTTTTCTAACATGAACACTCCAGATTATAACAGATGCAAAGGCTCTGGTACAGCGCCAAAACACGGCAATTACAGTCTAAATCCCAGCTTACGCTTGTATAATTTGATAGTTGAAAAAGGAAATGATCTTTGCATCTGTAATGAAGATAATTCTGCAAGGTAATTGTAAAATAGTAGACAAAAACTCAGACTAAATTGCTCAAGACAGCTAACGACAAATGTTTTACTACAAGCTTTTGTAAGTTTAAAAATGTTTGTTTCAAAGAAATGATCGAGAATATCTACAATCATTAACAACAACAAATTGTATGGGCTCCTACCCGCTGCCAAAAGTAAAAAATTCGGATAGGTTATCTCCCTACCGTCTAAACCTAGAGCAGCTACCAGGATGCAAATTACGACGATCGCATTCATTGAGTCACAATACAATAAAGGATTATCCACCCGGTAGGCTCAAGATGTTGAGATACATGTAATAGAAAATTCCGTTACATGAAAAATTATAGTAATTCAAGTTCTTTTAGGAAAAACGAGCTAACACATTACGAGGAATTTTATTTTATTTTTAAAGGAATGTCTAGAAGACGATTTTCAGCAGAAGCAGATCCTTGCAGAGAAAATAAAATAACAGACGCTATTACTGACGATCAAAGTTGGGAGAACCGTATGGCTTCAAATTTTCTGGCAAAGCTCAATTCCAACTCTTTCCACGACTGTGATAGGGACAGTTCCATCCAACCACCGGGAATAAGAAAGCGAAGATATTTCCTGGTAAAAAAATCCCCTATAAGCGTAACAGATAAAAGCAAAGCGAGCAATGCAATCAAACGCAGCGAGTCTCTGTCGTCAGACCTATGCGATGAAAGCTGTGACATATTAGCGAATCTCGCGAAGCATATTGATAATGGTCGTAGAGAAGACGGTTCCGCAAAAATTACTAACTCTGAAACAGTTAGGATGAGCAAAAAACAAAAAAATACTGAAAAGGATAGCCAGCAGTGGGGAAAGGAAACTAATTGGAGTGACAAATGTGCTTGGACAAGATCAGATGGAATAGCCAAACGATTTTCTACGAGCGATTGCATAAATGAGCAAACTAAAGATGCTACCATTATGAAAACAGCCACTTGCAAATACAACGTAAAACAGCCAATTCAGCAACGAAAATGGAATAGCAAACAAAAGAACTTGCTTATTAGCAATTCGCCTACTACAGAACTAGCTTCTGAGCTCTCAACGGAAAGCAAGGGCGCTTACCATATGGCGGTATCACAAAACCTGCTAAATGAGTTTTCTTCAACAAGGGATAGCACGATGGAAAATACTACCGACGATCGTTCAGACCCAGAGATGGTAGAAATTAACAGTGCTAACAAATCAACAAATAACAGAATAGTAAAATATGCAAACAGTATATCTACCTCCTTTGACGTGCTCTGGAATCAACAAATACTTGGTAGCAATATTAGAAACGGCAGCACCAACATTTTTCATCAATACAACTGGGATAGTGGAGACAGTAAGCGAAATGACTCGCCAAACAGGAGAAAGTTTTGTTTATTACAGCCGAAAGGTATTTCAGCTAGTGCAAATTTTAAAAAAAAGCGACTGATTCTAATTCATAGACGTACAAGAAAAGAATTAAAACGTAGTAACAAAAAATGGAGCAACTCGGAAAAGATGACGATACGTAAAGGACTTCGCAGTTTCAGAGGAAAGTATGACATAATTACAGCAACCAGCCAAAAAAAGACGACAATAACGATACCATTTCGATTGCCAAAACCTCTAGAAGTAAAAGGTATGAAAACAAAAGATTTTTGCGCGGATCTTCTTGAAAACTGCAATGATATGTTAACACCGAAGAAACTGTTGATCACAGAGCGGATCAAAACAAATGTTGAAGCGCGTAATAAGTCTGTAAATGACTTGAACAATCTTATCCAAATTCACTCAACAACAGAATGCCAAACACAAATCTTACCAGAAATTGTAGGGCTGCAGCAAACCGAAAATCTCAATGCAATGAAACATGCAAAAAGTGATATTTCCCATTGCAATTTTGCTTTTGAAACTGCTCAAAATAATTGTGAGCACACTAACTTGACCAGTGAACATAGTAGCAATGATAACGCCCCTTTGGGAAGAAACGCGGGCTTAGATGTTCAGATAATTGCGGAATCTGTATGGGAAGCTGGAACAGGTATTTACAAGTAGCATTACAAAATTTACGTGCCCATTTCTGCTGTATGTTCTTGCCTAGTAGTTAAATAATACGAGGCTATATGCATATAATTTAAAGTAACAATTCCAGTGACAGCCCTGTTGCAATACTGTTCTACTTTCTGCCCAGTTGAAAGCGAGGGTAAATTGGTGGGCAATGAAATTAAAAAGAGGCAGCACAAAGAGAAAAAAGCAAACTTTGGAAAAGGTCCTAGTCCTGTTATAGTTAAGACAACATACAAGCAAAAGCGTACTCAAGGAGGCCATGTATTTGCAAAGGATTTCAGCAGTAATCACCATCACAAGCACTTGAAATTGCAGTTGCTTGGCAGCAAGAGATCGCACTATAACCATGGATTCGAGAGAGATGAATCCATTGGTGGTGCGTCAGACGAAGCAACCAATAGAAACACATCAGATTTAGATGCACATCTCGAATGCATTACGAGTCCTTCATTGAACCAAGTGATCGTAAGCCAATCGAACGACTGGATTCAAAATTCAACTTCATCCTGTTCGGAAGCAATATCTAACAGACACAAAAATGAGCATGCGCATCGAGGACTACCCCGTCTCTCATGCTCGGTAGGGGGAATAAAGACTACAATATTACGAAGAGCGCAATACGATAATTTGGGTTGCGCAGAGACATGGAAACAACGTACGCTCGCCCTCCAGAATTTAAATAAACCAGCTTGGTTTTCGGGTAGTAATAGTATAAAGAGTGCTCGATAATTTTCTAGCACCTAGTGTTTATGCAATTACTGTGATTTTATTAAAACATACAGGGGAAGAGGGAGCAAATAAATCCAATTATGACTCTTTCCAGGAAGTGACCCAACACTTGAAAGAGAACAGTCATCATATTAAAAATTTCAGCGCATCTCTTTCTTGTATTAATGAATTGCTGGAATTAAGAGAAAGGTACCACAGGGGCTTTCTATTCTTTTCCTATTGAGAAGGGCACTGTTTATGTTTGCTTTTGCTGTATGACGGCTTGAATTTTTAGCTTAGCTACTTATCGCATCTCGCTAAGTAAGGGTGATGGAAGGAATAAGGCCGCGAACATTGTACCTGAAAATTATAATTTGCAGAAACGTATGGCTGGTACTATGGCAAATTGTCGTAACAATGATGACCTTGGGGATTATGGCTATACTGTATACTCTTACTTTGCACTTCTATGCTAAGGCTACCTCACAAATTCTTACGGAAAAATGGGGAACTATATTCAGTATTGTGGTTCTTGTAAGTACGAATATTGTTGTTATGGCCATATCATATGTCCTCTTTGTAACACCGATCTGCGCCAGGCTGAGGAAATTGAATTATACTCTTGAATTTGAAATACAAAAGGAGATTATTAGGCAGGTAAGAAGAATGAAGAGCTTAACCACCTGTTCATCCCATAGCTTTCGGTACCAGAAATCGGTAGAAAAAAATGTATTCTCAATTACACCCACAGAAAATGATAGCAATGTATGTAGGGTATATGTAACTTAGCACTGCGATGCGGAATCTACCACTGCTTTACTACGTCTCGAAACTACCCTTTTTTCTCGAAGAGTAACAAGCTTGGTGGTCATTGCAGACATACTTTTTTCACTCGTCTCGGCAACTGTTCATTTTGCCTTGCTGTACTTCATGTTTGAAAAGGCATCCGACATACAAACTGAACTCTTACAGAAGGGCCTCCTGCGTAAGTTGTCTCCATCTCAGGGCAATAATGAAAGGTTGGACGAGTCTGCAACGCTACCATGCATAGTTGACCTAATTATCGGTAAGTTCAGAGGTGGGGAAAGCGCGCTGCAATCAATAAATAGCCTTTTAATCGGAGTAATTAATGCCTACCTTAACAAAATACCACAATCAATTCCACGTGCAATGCATTCAGATGAACGGAGTCGAAATCCTTTTGTATTGCCAATTCAAGAAACAGTGAAAAAACTCATGTACTCATCTTTCTTCTTTACGTCTCTGCTAACTTTGCTCAATGGCTCTTTATTTTTGCATACGGATGTTTACCTTATAAATTTTGTAGATGGAGTTACCATGGGAGGTGAGTACTGCGCATCTCCCTTCTCTTTCTTCCAGCTCTATTGAGTGCTGCATAGTAACGTTTAAACGTTGCAGCTGAGATTTAAACTACTATCATGAATATGCCTTTCTGTGCTTCCAAAGGTATCGCAGCTTGGCTTATCTTACTTACCGACTTGGTCGTGCTCATGCTCTTATCTTTATGGATATCTCATCCACCGAGTGCATCCGCTTTGACCAAGAGTGTAAATAATGCTTTATTCCTTGCTGAAACATTCTTCGAGCTGCTATGGTCAAAAGTTTCTGTAATAGGAACTAGCCGCAAGGTATCTTTTAGTGCAAGTTTACAAAAATCCGTCCATATTCATTACATTTGATCACTGCTTTAATTACTGTTAATTACTATATTCTACCAAATTTAACTTGTTACGTGATAGTATCATATGTAAGTATTGTTGAGAAAGCAAAACATTTTAGTTAACTCTCACGCCTCAGGATATACAAGGACAAAAGAAACTTTCTTACAAAACAAGATTGCACTCTTCTCAAGTTGCCGCAGGCTTGCAACATTACTTGCGTCTAAAAGCTCTACTTGTTAGCACCTTGCATCCCTTAATTTGCTGCGGAATCACGGTTGAAATTTGTCCAAAAAGTGCAGATCATCTAGTACCCATTACATGCAGATGCAGACGCAAATTCGAATCAGTAAGTAGCAAAGCAGTAAAACAATTAGTAGTTGTATCATCTCTTACAGTGGATACGTATGCCACTATACAATGCCAACTGTAGTAGGTTCGTGTATTCTTTGTTTTGTGGTATGCAGGAAGGTGTGCAAATGTGCAGTAACTTCTTTGTGGGAGAGAAATTGCTGCTATTTATACAGTCGGAGTTATGCACAAAAACAGAGTCTTTCGGGCCCGATAAGAATGTTTGTGCTGCAAAACCTCTACAAAATTGCAGCGAGCACTTTCTTCAGTTTCATATACGCTTGCTGGATCTGAATACAATGAAAGAAGTATTGAGAATTCCATTGACGAAATCAGCGATCTCGGTTTATTGCAAACCAGACAATTCTTACAGTAACATTTACGCAGGTGAGCAGAGCCAATATCTACATACAACTTTGCTTTGACATAGCAGAAAGAGTATATTTTGTTGATGGTTTACTTCCATTCGGATTAACAGAAAATAACCAGCTTAGATCATCAGTTGACAAGAGCATTACAAGAGATAAAAGGAATTTTTGCTACTGCAATGCTAGTACTTCCAGGCTCTCCATCGAAAATCAGTCCACCGAAATATACATCGAATATGAGATAGACAGAGCACGAACATCCAATCTCCAGTTTATACTATCTTTTGGGAATGTCAATACTAAACATAATAGCAATATGATCGCTAAACAGGCTAATCGATATTTTAGTTATTATCGAGTACGTCACTTGCAATTCCATCGAATCCCCAAGCATGCAGCAAGCTCTACGTCAAGTTCGTTCTCTATTTAATGGACACTCAATACAAAAGTAGAATAACTATGAAATTAGTCAGTACTATTTTACTCCATTTGTGCTACAGAAAGAAAAAAATTGTTCTCAAGGTCATTGGTGCCGAGAGCTGCGTTTAAATTGCTGCCATTAGGAAGGATAGATTCATCATTGAATGAAGATTTGAAAGAGAGCAAACGTATCAAGGAGTCACGATCAAAAGGCACAAGCACAAGTAATTCTCTTACATAATTCTGAGTATGATTTTTGTACAAGTGGGCTATTGAGCAGTTTTATGACAGGAAAACGCTTTATTGTATATTGCAGCTATGGATTTAGAGGTTCCACAAATGAAGGAACTACCCACGATATGCCAAAAAAATTATCATCCTGGGCATCTTGTTCAGGAATATAACACACATCGTACAGCAGAAGTTGCGGGAATTTGTTTAAAGTTTTATTCGATCAATGAAACGACCATTTTTCTCAAAAAAATTGAAAAAATTTTTGCAGAAGAATGTATGTTCTGCGATGGATAGGATGTCATTGTTTATAATACTGGAAAAGATATAGATAGAAACATGCATAAAGGCAAAAAGAGTAAGGAAGCTTAAAGATTGGAGAGGCCAGGGGCCATCTCATCCCTCAGTGCAATGCCGTTTATGCTCTGTTTTTCTTTTCTCCCTCGTCTAGTAATTTCAATAATTGCAAAAATTCAAAATTACATTCAAGCTTAGTAAAGAAAGCGAACAAAATTTATTTGGTTTTCTATTCGACATAGCTTTAGCTTAAAGTGCTCCCAGGAAAATCAAAGAGAGGAGAATCGATTAGTTCAAAGCTGAAACAACAAAGGTTTCGTCTTCTAAAGACTATTCGGAAAATATATGACGTTAAATTTTAATATTTGAGGAAAAGAGTATTCTTTTCACTCAACAAAAGCAATGCAGATTCAAGAGAAAGCCCACGATATTTATACTTTCTCATAAATATGCAAGAATCAACAACGTTAATTTTTCCGTTCTATCACATCAATCGATGTAATGACAAGAAAGATTCACGAGAAATAAGGGAATATTTTCCAACACTCACTGGAAATTGTTTAAAACAACAAATTTCGTGGCATACAGGAAAACTTGAACCTTCCTTCATATATGAGTGAGGCATGGTTCGTAAGTGTCATTCCGCAACGGAACCACGAGTGCATCTGCCACCTGAGCAGAATAGCAAAGAGTTGGTTTTTAGAAAAAATGTAAGGACATCAGAAATGTTTTACACCCGCATAGGAGAATGCGCTAGATACTGAAAACCCGAAAAGGAATGTTCATTTTTAAAATTGAATGGGAACTTTCGACTTATTGCAGAACATTTTTGAAAAGCATGCAGTATCTTGCACCGTTTAACATGAAATATGTACATTAAAAATAATGCCTTGAACCAAGTGAGTTTTATGCTCAACACATTATGTAAAACAAAAGAAAGTTACCATGACGTGACGCTTAGATCGCTGACGAAAAGTATGTAGTATTGCAATCGATGGTAACAATTCACCTACAAGGCATATCTGCAAACAGATCCGCATAAATGGTCAAACTTGTTCACAGTCATCTACAGGTTAGGAAATGTGACTTATGGAGCAGAGCTACGAACATATTATCGCAACTCATCCCTGTTATAAGAGATAAGATGTAAGCACAACGTTATGTATGCTATTGTAAACGGTGGTACGTCTACTTTCAGTAACAACTATCTGATTCAAAATCAAAACAAGTAAAAGAGTGTCTCTATGCAATTGCATTAGGTGATCATCAAACTAACCAGAATATACTCTACTATTGCTGCATTTGTGGAGTACGTAAAAGCGGGTAGTACTCCGAATATCTTTAGGATTGCATATAAAGCTCGTATTACAAAGAGTGAGCAGCAGAAAAGAGCCAGATAAAATACCTATAAAAAAATATTTTACCATCTCTTAGCTATGTCATAGACAAATCAAAAATGGTAAACAAAAGTACAAGCACAAAGTTTATACGAACGCTTTCTAAGAAATAACAGGAAGCCATGACTAGTAAAAATTTCATTGCATAAAAATAGATTCAACACGGCAAATAAACAGCATAAAAAAATAAGTTTATTGCCCATAAGTACAACAAGTAAACAAATATCTATACGAAAAGTACATCTAGAAAGGGAAACTATCAAAGCAAAGAGCGGTGACCAAGTTTGACGTATTTTATCAAAGCTCAATGAGGCAAGCCTTTATTGTATCAGTACAAATAAATATTTTAACACATGTTGTATTCATACAGTTTTCCCTGCGCATTTTAACAAAACGTGCACCTAACTAGCAACCGTAAAATTACGTATTTTTAATCTGTTGTGAGAGGAACTGAAAGAACATTTTTACTTACTCGACCGCACACCGAGGATTTTTGATAGGCAGAGGAATTCTCAAATGATCTAACAACCTATTTTTCAATGACACATACAGTAAATATAGATAATAAAGTAAGAAGATTGGGAGTAGCTTTCAGTCATTAAATTTACTACACGCAAAAGGTCACAGTTTTTATCACTCTGCAAGAACTGTAGTTGGATGTAGCTCTGTAGATTCTGCAAGCACCAATATATGGCAGCAGATTCATCTAAAATAAATAAAATATTTCTCCGATTTAGAATCTGCATAACTTGGTAAAATATTCATACAAATGATACCAGTACTCCAGAAAGCATTAATCCTTGAGCTATGCAGAGATAATCAGATGCGATGAGAAAATTAATGTAATTGGAAAAATCCGAAAGCGATTCCAGCAGGAACATCAGAGCTATGAGAACAATGTAAGACGACACAATGGTCAAATCAAAAAATATGAAGAAATGCCTGAATTTGGAAACACAGCACACAAGGGTTATTCATCGTTTTAAAAAAATAGAGAGCTACCATTTAAAATTACCATTTCTAGGCTAATTGAATGCTACAACTTTTACTATTATTTACGTATAACATATGCAAAAGTGAAAATAAGCTTATGTAACCGTATAATAGCATGGGGGGCGGTCCTCACAGTATAATATACTTCAGCCCAAAAAAGTACTATGACGGAGTAGGTTAACAGGAAGAACAGCATCGGCAATGTCCAAATAAAGAAAGCAAGCATGCGTGTAACGTCATTAGATGTTTCTTCATGATCCAAAGCCGCAAGAAAGATAAAGGAAAGTGCCCGAGCTAATACAATCACAGTAAACTAGTATATGTGTACAGTGTTAGCAGACTAAGATCATTAGAAGCATTGAGAATAGCAACCTCTCTAGAAATTATACTGCACATCATTTATAACAGAAGCAACTGTGACATCGCAAATACACATCAAATGACACTGTTCCTAATAAAAACTTAAGAATTAAAAGCTGCATAGACGTAAATCTTGTTACTGAAAAATAAAAATCCTTTATCAACTGCTATTCTTCGATAAAGAAAATGGTAGGAACGTCTACATTCAAAATTAAACTTTGAATATATCTAACAAATTTTTATTGATAAATGATAGCGCATCTACATCGCACAACACTACCTTTTTTACCAATATTAGAGATGCTTAGCATAAAAAAGAAGAAGCATCGAGTTTTCCTTCCACTTGCTTCAATACGTTTAATGTTAACAGGTGGCGATGTCTTCATGAGTGTTACAATCTCTTGCACATTCAAAACGAATAGAAAGCAGAAAATGGCAGATTCTGCGTAGAGAAAATATTTCCAATCGATTGCCAAAGCCATTTTGTAATGTTTCTTCCTATAGATCATCAGTAACCCGTAGTTTCGGAACAGAAAAAACATGAGAAAATATTTAAAAACTTTTTAATATCATCTACGTTAGATGCCAAGAATCAAAACAAAGAAGAACGCAATAACATGAAGAATAAGATATTCACAGGCTTATAATACAAGCATCCTAGCTTATTGCTCTCCTTTCAAATTCTCTAAAGGAGAAGAATTATATATAATTTTTTTATACCTGCATAGTGTAATGCTATAAGCATGCAATAGTACTACCTGGAGCCGTTAATTTTTCCCTCTGGAATTAATATTAAAGACAACTAATGTGAATTAGGCTATTTTTACTATAATAGCAGTAGCATAGAGTAACTCTGGCGTCCCCTCGTATTCTCAAAGCATGCACTAATTTCTATGATACTATATTATCAAACATTAAATTATATCACTAAAAATATGAACGAAAGTTGATTTCTCTCCGTGGAAGTGCAGATCGCCATAAAATTGGTTGAGTTGTGCAAACGTTTGTAGTACATTTTTTTAAAAGACTGCAGCCTTTGTTCATGCAAAGCTACATCACAGCACTCGGCAAAAAAATTACAAAATCCAAGGGGATAGATGCACGACAGGAAGATGAAAAACATACTTGTTTCAAGATTAAAAAAACTTTTTCGGAAGATTCTCACAGAAAGAAATTGCTACTAACGAAGTCATAATTCTTTGCATGACTGACGTGAAAAATGCCAAAATAGTTAATCCAGGATAACATTGAGACTATATGATATTTTCGATCTGCTGAAGTAATCCATTCTCTTTCGCAGCGAAGAAAGTTGTTAACTAAGCTACGAGAGGAAAAGCTAACTCGATCCGCAGACTCCTTTAGAAATTATAGAAACACAAATTGTCAAATTATTTCATCTTTCTAAGTAGCACACGAGACACAAAAACGGAAAATCATTACGAATTGCGTATTCCCACTTTAACTCACTCAATAACCATCGAAATGAAAGAAATTTGCCTGCACGGATTGAACCCACACCTATGCTGGGGGTCACGGCAGCTGTTTGTGTAATGTTTTCTTGCACTTCTTCGGCCCCCTTTTGATCCTGCTGCAGTAAACAATTGGAAGAAAGCACTTTGTGGTGTGTAGTTTTTTTATTTAAATAGAAGAAACGCACAGTTCATCTCGTTTCTGTGTTTACAAAACAAGATGCATACATAGCCTCCTGCACAACTGTATCTATTACCAACAAGTTTCGAATATTACTCTTTATTATTTACAAGGCAAGCAAAAATTAGTCCCAAAACAACTGGAGAATACTTTATACAATCAGAAACTTGCCCTAATATCAATCCTGCAAATATTGTAGCTCAAGACGTAGGATACCATATTCTTAATGGTACACCTTCAAAAGAAACAATTCCATGAATAGAATAAAAGCGAAACTACAATAGCGTCTGTTGATTTTGGGTACTATAAAATGAGTGAAATTATTGGTTCATCAGAGAGGAAATGACAGTATATTTGCATCTTTCCATACTGAGAAAAATCTAGAATACTTATGTATCCGTAAAAAATAAAAAGATATATCATAAATCCATAAAGAAGAGAAGCAGCACCTAATGCTCAGCATAAAATTGAAGCCGAAAAAAAATACGCAATGTTAAAACAATTTCCTCCAATGAAACTAGCCTAAAGTCATTGTATTATTTTGTTTTTGAAAAGCATGTATTGATTGTATCTTCATCTTAATATGATCTTCAATTGAATTCAGCTTGCAACAACAGCAGGCGAGCAATTTCATCTCCGTATTTTTACGGAGTAAAATGTGTTAAATGCAGCAATTAAAATAGTTTATGCGAGAATAAAACTTAAAAAACAACTCAGGTAATAGATCGAATGTAGCAATGGGCTACTACAATGCTATTTATAATTGCCACGCATAATATTTTATTTTATCACCAAGAGCAGGGCTAATACTTTCAACCTGCTTGTGTACACAGCGGAAATTTGGGTGTGATTTTTATAACTAATTAATCCATTTTATGATAGTGGTTCTGAAAGTAAGTATCCTTGCTGATTTCGTAAAGTAACAATAAAATTTTTTCAATTAGAGCATAAGTTGGGTTCTGATAATTAAAAATGGTTTGATTCGGCGAAATCTTATGCCTCTGGATGTAAGATGGATACTAGAATTGCCGTCAGCGGTTTGAAGAAAAGTATGAAAGTTCAAATAATTCTCTGTAGTCATTCTTCCTAAAAGTCAATGATTGAATACTGTAAATGTAGCTTTTATTACGTATGAGATACTAGGAATTCAGTCATGTTTTGCCAATCACAGTTGTTCGATGTCTTCTAGTTATTTTGTAAAACCTTTTAGGCAACAGGAAAGTTCTAGAGTTTGCATATGTTTTATTACGAAAGAAATTCTATACTTATTTAAAGAATAAAA
>JADAQX010000855.1:0-21757 GCA_015476325.1 Cardiosporidium cionae
CCTTATTTCATTCGTTTTGTATTGCCTAAATGAGAAAGATGAATTTGCGCAACTCATTTTAGTCAATTCATCCTGAAACAAAAATTCTCTAGAAGCAATGAAAACTCTCCAATAACCGAGCATTGTGAATGTTCTTATATTTGTGGGTCATGTCGAAACACTCTCTTAACATGTCGCACGCCAGGAACATACGGTGTTGGTACGATAGATGTTTCTATCATTCATTAGTCAGGTAGAGATCGTCGACTAGCATGTGCAATAGAAAATCAATGTCGAAAGAGAAATCATCACTTATTGTAGAGATTATTGGTTTGTTGTCATCAGTTATATTATATTCAAAGATAGTTTAGTAGTGCATTGTAACTTTTCTATGAAAAGAGAACTTTACACTGTAGTGTTTAAACCTGCTAATTTTGATATTTTTTTCTATTGATCTAAATTTGATTTGTTCTATCAATCTTAACCGTATTTGTCTATTGTAACCCTTTGTACTTGGAATGTGATTTTTCTGCTCCAGCAATTCTTTCTATGCGTAAAGTATTAAGATTATCACATTATTCAATTTTTCCATTTTGCATTCGTTAGGGTGAAATATTTGCCTATTTATTTTTTGGTGCAAATGAGTGGCTATCTAATAATTTATGTTTTCGAAAATTTACCAAAATTGATAATAACCTGCTCATTCTTTTGAATCTTTCAAGTATTGTTTGATTATTTTGTTTTAGAAGGAATTAGCTTTAATGACAATTGTGAAACATCTTGATTATATATTTTGTATTTATAATAAGAAAAGTATATATACTTCATATTTATTGCTTCTGTCATACATTTCCCATTGCATAAATATGAGTAAAAACAGCAATCACTCGGCTTATCGTTTAAGCTGCATTTTATTTCAGAACGTGATCTTGTTGATAAATTCTAATTTTATAAAAAAAAGAGAAACTTACGCTTGCTTATTAAAATGTAAAAGCGTACCAAATTTATGTTGGCAGTATAATTAATCAAATTAATATTGAAATTAGGTTAATCATCCGGTTAAATAATTTTCCCGTTACTCTTAGATGCAGATTGAATCGACATGGTATGTGTTTGTCGTGCGTGCAGATGCAACCGGCTCCCAATTAGCGACAACAATTTCATCCAGGTTACTTATGAAGATAATGGCGAGGTGAGAGGAGAATACGAGGGAAAAAGCATAGATCTTTTCTAAATATTTTTATTTTCATTATATTGAGTAGAGTATCTATTTTTTTTTGGTTAAGTTTGCCTGTGACCGGGAGATGCAAGCAGCTTTTTTTTCTTATTATTATCATTAAAGTGTACAAGTAGCAGTGGGTAGTTATCGCTTATCTCGTATGTATAATTCACGTATTTTAACTAAGTTACTGTTTTCGTAAAACAAACTATAAACTGACGATAGAGGTACATTTACATAAATAAGCTGCAGTCTAAGCAAACCGAAGATCCCAATAAATTTCTATTTTCACACGAAATCGCTGAAGTACGAGCTCTATAGGAAACATAACAAATAAAATTGTAATGTGCGTATGTAGGGTAGATATAAGGATGATATAATTAATATTTATGATACGTAATTGTCGTGTGCGTACGTCGTGTAGGTATAAAAATGAGATAATATTTATTATAGGTGTTAGTAATTATATATATATTCATATGGAAAGTAGTTGGGTAGATGGTAGTTGAAGTAGGAATTGAATGAATGACTCTATTAGTAATGGGAAGTAGAGAACGAATCGACTAGGTGTGTGTTTGAGTGCACGCGAATACAACTGACGTCTGACGAACGACAGAGGCCATACCCGAGAAAAAATAGATAATCCATAGAAGTAAACGCAGAATCGTAACTAGAAAAGGAGTCCGTCTTATTATTAATCTTTTCCTACCACAAATGTTTGTAATCATTTAGGGGGAAATATATTTTTTTAATTCAACAATTTTGTTATAACTTATCTTCGCGATTTACATCATCATTAGATATTTACCTCGTTCATCTATATTCAATATAGATATGTCTACGTTCATAAACTTATTCTTTGCTAGCAGTTGTCGTTTGTCGTAAGTTCTTTTCAGTCACTTATCTATTGCAACACGTAAAATCAACTCTCATTCAAACATAGAAGCTTATTTGTATAAATTTGCTAACTCTATGCAACATAGGCGATTTAGAATATCCACTCTTTCACAGTAAAAGTAGGAAAACTTAAAAGCAAATAGCAAGAACAAAATATGAAATGCATCACCTTTTCCATTACATGTACACGAATTAAGTTAATCTAGTTGATCATACCAGTACTGTCGACGCGATTATCTGCTTTGTGCATTTACTGTACGTTCATTTTGCATGCCTGCATTATCTTTCGTATGCTTATTAATGCACGCTGGCTAAGGTACAATTGAGCTACTAATCTCAGTAATTTCGTTAAGTCTAGCTCGTCAGTATTCGTTTAGTTACATTGAGCACTTAACATAAGGTATTTAATTGTTCAAGAAAAGCACTAACATTGCATTGCAATGACTCTATTTCACATCTAAAGAAGCACAATGGAACCAACGAGAAGCTCTTTTTGGAAAGCACAGAAGACCCGCAACACCGGAAAAAGCATACATAAAAGTAAAAAGAGGCAAAAAAGAAGCTATTCGTTACTCTTTTTCTTACTGCAATATTGATTCTGCCATCATCTTTAGTGTTGTCATGGGTTTTGTGCCAGATTGACGTCATAGAAAAACATTCGTCACTTTTCAGAATGCTATATGTTAATTAGCAAAATTGCTTTAATTGTAATATAATTTGGAATGCTGTCACATCAGAAGAATTGATCTAATGGTTTTAATACTTACGTTTAACCATTATTTTAGTTATATATGTTAGAAGTAGCGGATAGCTCTGGCAATAAAAAAGGCTTCGGTATGCATCGGTGTTTTTCTGAATGGATGCAGTAGAGAGTTGGAGAGCACAAACAAGTAAGGAGATGAAATGGTAATTTTGCCTCTGTTTATTTTTACTCCTTTATTTAAAAATGTTGTCAAGACTATTACGGTAAAGGAGAATCCTGTGCATGCAAGCGCATGAGAAGCGGATGTATACACTGCTGTTTTGCTACCTTGAGATTTTTGCTGCGATGATGCCTAGATGTATCCCAAAAAAAAAATTAAATGATGTTTCGGTTACCGCTTTTGTGCATGTGCCCATCCTTTGCTTTGGCGTCTGAGTACCCCCTCGACTCTCAGCGCGCAGACGTCTTTGAGCAATCGGCTTCTGGCATCTCTGAGGGAAAATTACCTGAATATTGCACGATTTCTTCTCTCTCACCCTATGGGTATATATTCTCCATCAGTAAAGCTGTTTTTAAGAGAGAAAACATCAAAGCAACTACCACAGTACACGCTTTAAACCTCTTTTCCATGTTTTATGCCTGAGGTTTGACACATAAGTCTCAGAATAATTTGGTTACTGTCATAGTTTTGTTACGTAACAACGTAGTGTAGCGTATTTCCGCACCTGCAATCATTGGGGCTCCAGATTGAAGGCTTTTGGGTGAAGCAAGTTCATTGAGTACCGTAACATGCAGCAATCCGATTTTTGCGTAGCAAAATAAAGCTGATCTATGTTTATTTCCTTGGTCTATTGACTTTCTCTATCATCTTTTTATTCATCGGCACACTTGTAGTTTGAACAATGCCGTTCAAAGACGCTGAAGAAGAGGATAAACTAATCCCCCTAGACGATGCGGAAATAGATATCTTAAAATCCTATGTATGCTTTAGTTTATTTTAGTTTTATACATAGAATAGCTTGGAATAATGGACAACTCGTAAAATTCATCTTACTACGAAAATTCCTAATGACATTGTCATATCTCTCGTCATTCCTGTATGAACTATGAGTTGTAAATGTGTGTTCAATTTTGCATTGCACAGTTAGGATTGCATAAACAAAACTCGGCTTATTTATATTTTTTTCTCCTGTATAGTCTTATTGAGAGACTGGGGACTTCATGACAGTTTCAGTTTTCTGTGGACATTGCATGTATTTGAGCAGGGTCTTGGTCCATATTCACAACCTATCAAGGCAGTTGATGGTGACATAAAAGAACTTGTGACAAAAATAAATAAGCTGTGTGGTGCGTAATTTTTGTGCAAGCTTCTGTTAATGAACGCTCGTCTTTCATTCTTTTAACAGTTTTACTTTGATTGTCTCTACTACTTCATTCTAACCTTTTTGAGTGCTCAGCTCTGTGAATTGTATGATATGAAAAAAGAACTGCCAGTATCAACAACGAAAATCCTGGAAGGATAGAGTAAAAACCATTGAATACAATAAATGCTGTAGCAATTTTTTTGTAACTGCTTTCCACGCATAACTTTATAGGCGTTAGAGAGAGTGATACCGGCTTGGCTCCGCCAAGTCAATGGGATTTAGCTGCGGATAAGCAAATGATGCAGGAGGAGCAGCCATTGCAGGTAGCTCGGTGTACCAAAATAATTCAGGCTGGTACAGAAGAATCCAAATACATCATCAACGTCAAACAGATTGCGAAATTTGTCGTAGTACGTCAGTTGGTGTGTAGTTTACTGTTGATACGGTGCATTTATTTGTAGAAATTTTTTTACGCTGTTTCTGATTTGCTAGGAAACTACAATTTTATATTCTCTATACTAAACTCTTTGATAATTAACATCAGAACTGGGCCCCGTGTGGAATCCTCCCCTGTTTAGCTAATCTTTATGAATGCTCTCAGTTGATTTATCTTTGTACTAAAAAGGCTTGGCTTAGTCATTATCATCTGGTTCAATTGGCATTTTTTTAACTATTCTTTAGTATTTTTAGTTCTATCTGTTATTTCTTAGCGTTCCTGCCATTCTCATAGTATCTGATATCGCATTATTCTTACTTTTTTCTTCTTGTCTCAACTAAAATTTATTACAAAAATTGTGGTACTACCTATGATGGCATTCGTGTGGTAATTATTTTCAGTGCGAACCAAATGATATTTTTCTCCTGGTTCATCCTTGATGCTAAAAAAATTGTTTTGATGAAAATGTTTTGGTTTGCAGGGCTTGGGTGATAAGGTTGCACCACAAGATATTGAAGAAGGAATGCGTGTCGGGTATGTCATGAAAGAGTGTGTAATTTCGCTAATTCCATTGTGCTAATGTCTAACCTGACAAACTCATCTCTACTGTAGTTTTATTCAATTTTATTTGTTAATTGATAATGCAAAATTGTTAGCTATAATTTTTTCTTCTGCAACTTCTGAACTTAATGTTTTACATATCCACGCAAGTACTGAGAAGCGTTTCTGCAGAGGAAGAATACATTTCTTCAGGAACGGTGCTTACTTAGGAGAAGAGTTTTTGCATGGTTAAGAGTGCGTTATTTCTTACTAGCATGATAAAACATTTTTATTTTATTTATTATTGACCGAAACCCTCTCAGGGTAGATCGGACTAAGTACAAAATCCAAATTCCTCTCCCCCCAAAAATCGATCCCACAGTTACTATGATGACGGTTGAAGAGGTTCGTGATAATTTGTTCAACTTTTAATTGCATAAATGATTATGCTGATCGAGAAAGGCTTTTATATATAATGTTCAGAAGCATTTACTTGATTATTTTTTTGGGGGGGAGTAATTTTTCTTAATAAACGCTCAGTTCCTTTCATGAACATGTAATCTCTCAGAAACCTGATATAACCTACAACGACATTGGAGGTTGCAAAGAGCAGTTGGAAAAACTGCGTGAAGTTGTAGAGATGCCTTTGCTTCAAGTGAGCTATTGTTTTAAACATTTTAATCTGTAGCATTTTGATGAATAAAACTTTGTTGCACACGCGCATGTAACGAATAAGGAATTTGTATCCCTTCTGTCTTTGCATTTTCTCCAGCATATTTGCAATTCTTCTTTGATTGGAGAATTTTCACATTCTTATTGTAAACAAATGGCTCTCACGTACACTTTTGCCAAAGAATTAGTCGATGTTATTTATTTTATTGAGCTATTTTGTCTCATTCATTTTTTCAGCCTGAACGGTTTGTCACTCTTGGCATTGATCCTCCTAAGGGTGTGCTATTGTACGGTCCTCCAGGCACTGGAAAAACATTGACAGCAAGAGCTGTTGCCAATAGGACGGATGCATGCTTCATCTGTGTTATTGGTTCCGAACTAGTACAAAAGTATGCCTTGCAATGGAATTTTTTCTAAATTTATTCCGAAATGACTACGAAAAATATAATGCCCCAGTATTACCCTGCATGCTATATAAACCATAGTCCTTGTATAGCCCGCTTCTTTCTAAGTTCATTATTTTTTTGATTCCTGTGAACGAGGCTACATTAAAATGTTTAGCACCGTCCCTGAAAGTTGCAGTGTTTGTAGCTTAACGTAGGAAATATAGCTTTTTGCAAATGTGATTTAAGTAGCGAGTCTTATTTAGAAAGATATCATAGCATGCTCATCTTTATGTGTACTCATTTTCTGCAGATACGTTGGCGAAGGTGCTCGTATGGTGCGGGAACTTTTTCAGATGGGACGGTCAAAGAAAGCTTGTATTTTATTCATAGATGAAGTAGATGCCATTGGTGGTAGGTTGAATGATGCTATCTTTGTGCTAAAAAACCAATAATTTTTACCTAGAAGGCTGCAGGCCTTTGCTGTCTTTATTGCATTCGTAGCTTATCGCATAAAGAAATACGATTTTCCTGTTCACAAAATTTTCAATTTTTCTCCAAGAGCAGCTTTATTACGTGATAGTGTGCAGTATATATTTTTTAATGTAACAGTGTGACACCCACGTAGTACATGAACATTAATTACTCGCAGGATCTCGTGGGGAGGAGAGCTTACATGGCGATCATGAAGTACAGCGGACAATGCTTGGTAAGATATTTCATGAACTCGTAAGCGAAACGGTAAAAGTGAGTTACTCCTCAAAGTCTTTTCCCGTAGTCATTTAATAATTTGAAATACGTGGGGAATTGTTTCAAGAGACTGTTTGACTGTTATTTTAAGTAAGCCTTGAAATTTGTTTATGTTTCCTTCTATGCTGTAGTTTTCTTTTGGTGCTCTCTTGTTTTGCTGAAGCAATGAATATGCTCGGTCTATCTAGATGTTCCTATATAGACTATTAGAGAAATCCTATGTGGATACAAAATGCTTAGTTCATCTCTTGAACTTTCCTTTCCGCAGAAATTGTAAATCAATTGGATGGGTTTGAAGCTCGAGGAAATATAAAAGTATTGATGGCTACTAATAGGCCGGATACATTAGATCCTGCTATTTTGCGCCCGGGGAGACTTGATAGGAAAATCGAATTTTCCTTACCTGATTTGGAGGTTTGAATTGTATTGATACATACAATCAATCTTTTTATCTAAATTTTGTATTTAAAGAGTGAAAATTGATATATTTTTAATGAACTCGTTTCACGAGCTCAATAAAGAGCGGACAAAAATTACGAAGTTTCCAACAACGGCATCGTACCTTATTGTAATGGAGAAAATACTGATTAACCATTTTACACGTCACGCATGCTGACAGTTTAGTGGAATAATGAACGGGAGAATAAGTAGCTTACCCTTCAATTTGATATTCCTATGATAATGGCATGCAAGTGGAGTGAATTGCAAATATGTCTGTAAAAAAGTATTAAATTATTATTCAATTATTGTCGATGTAATCATGCTATGCAATTTGTCTTATGTGCTTGTTTGATGCAGGGAAGAACACATATATTCAAAATTCACGGGAGAACTATGAATATGGATCGGGATATACGATATGAACTTTTAGCCAGATTATGTCCAAACACCACAGGTAGTTCAATTGAATTTTTTTCTCAAAATTTGTTTTGACAAATGAAGGAATAAGTATATACATTTAATAAAAGTAAGTTGATGTGAAGCAGTGATTATACCGGAGTTACTTGCATTATTTAACACCATATATCTAAACCTAAAATAACAATGCCAATGTATCTACTCACATTTACTATACCACTTTTTGGTTTTTTTTCGTGTTTAATCAATCGATGAGCGGATATAATTTTTTTACCCAGCATTCTAGAGCATATTCAATTCATCGTTATGATCATTATTTGAGATGCTTTGCCTCGTATTTTCTATGCTTATTTTTTGTATTGCGCACGGGCATCTTTGTTAGAAATTACATTTTCCTTTCTTCATTATTCTTTCTCTGTAGGTGCAGATATTCGAAGCGTCTGTACGGAAGCTGGAATGTTTGCCATACGGGCACGTCGAAAGGTAAATTATGCCCCCCGTCTCTTTATTACGTTGATTGGCTTTACTAAACGATGGAATAAGTCACAGAGATTGTGGTGGTGGTCGTGTCTCTGCTTATCTTGAGTTATCTTGTTTTGTTTGAATAGGGAATGTTGGGCAATTATTTTTATTTTTATTGCTTTTCGCCCTTGTCAACTTCCTTTCTTGTAAAGAGGGAAGAGATTTTCCTCTCCATCTTTTTCTGTGGAATGTATATATTTTATTGTTTGTTCAATTAGCATCTTCAACATCTTATGCGTGCTATTTTTGGCGTGTATCGTTGCTTATGCCATAGTCTGGTGTACCTCAGCCTAACCTAAGTGCGAGTTCTGTGCACATTTTTAAATCTTTAAATTTTTTGTCTTGCTTACATCAAATTCAGAGTATCTCGGAAAGTGACCTAATTGAAGCAATAAATAAGGTAGTAAAGGGATATAAGAAGTTTTCTGCAACGGCCAAATACATGGTGTACAATTAGTGAATTTACCGGAGCTTTAGTAGCAGCTTTGTTGTTTCTACTTTTACTCGCCGCAGCGAATTGACAGTCATTTTTCATCTTGAGTTATAAAAATTAGCGTGATCGTTCTAAATTGAATGATAGCAATGGGAAATATGAAGTTAGCAGGCTGAAAGATTGATGCATGAAACTTTTGGCTTTTTAACAAATTCTCTTTTAGCTGAAAGCGATGTTCAATTAAAATAAGCGATTTAGATTCTGTAGGGTGAAGCACTCTACAAATTGCAGTAGGGAAATGACAATGCGACTAAAAAGTCGTCACTTCTATGCGTTTTTTTCATGCTTGACTAGATCTTTGTAGGTGAACATCGTATTTGAAATTAGTACCTAGCAGCCGCATGGTCTAGTTGAATTGGGGCAAAAATATCTTTGCCATCTCTCCTTTACCTCATCGATGCGGATATGTTAAGAAATAAATACTGTACTCACTATACAAAGAATGTAATTATGCAACATATGGGTAATAAAGTTACCGAACAAACATTGTAATGGTGAATGCTGATTCACACTATGACGCGGGCAGTTCGTTTTCGCGGGTATGTAAAGATTCAATAAAAATCGAGGAAATGGAAAGATAGACTTAATTTATAGTGAAATCATTTGAATAAAAATGTAATTAGCTTGCAGATCATAAGAAAATGATCGAAATGGTCTTTTTTGCAATGAAACATTATTAGTTTTGTACGCTAAAGCGGCTACAACCCTGCCAAATGGGGATAAGGCGCCAGTGTGGAGTATGCCTGATTACAGTATTCTGTACCTATAATAGTTTTGTGATAGATGCGCACTCTTTTGTGATGTGTTATAAAATGAATATTTCATGAGAATAAAGTACTTATGCTGAACTTCCAATGATGGAGGACTTCTTACAAAGTTTAATTGCGAATGGTTGAGTGGTACAAGCTATGCCTACCGTTCAATTTGGAAAGCAGAAGATGCAAAATGGTTAAGAATTTGCGATGTTAACAAGAAATTGCTTTTTGCTTACAGCTGTGGTGGAAACTCTTGGTGCATTCTAAAACTTCTCACAAGGCACTTGCACTTCCTTTGAACTTCAGTCATTCTAGTGTAATGTCACCATTCCTTTGCGTTGCACAGGAAAATAGATTTAAAAAGAAAGTAGATTAGATATATCCCTACAAGGTTAATACAGCTTTCGAAATAATTAGAAAATATCGATCCACTGCTTCAAAAATAGATATTATCATACCGTGACAAAACTACATTCTGCTGTTGGGTTACAGTGGTTAATTTTTTACTCTTGTAATGGCCAAATAAAACGCCCTTTACGCTTTCCAATCCAACTAGGCGATAAATAAGCTAAGGAAAATGAATAATAAATACACTTGCTTATACCAAATAAATTGGACGAATATTGTCTGACGATATATATCAACATTAGCTGAAGTGATTTTCTATGTAGTTTGAAATTCGAGTTTAAGGGTGCCAACGAGAGTTGCATCGACCCATCCTACACAGCTTATGGGCAAAGAGAGTAAGTACCGTTTTCTTCTTCACGTAGCTGAAACACCATGCTTCTACTACACGTAGCCGATCCCCCCTTTAGTAACTCTTCCTGTGCCTCTTGGGTATTGTTTCCAATTATATCAATCCTACAAGCACGTTTGGGGTAACTAATATTTCGAGAATACTCTGCTATGTAATTTCAAGCCACGCTAAATGCAATTTAGTGAATGTTATTTTGTTTAAAATAGCACCGCACGTTTTGCCTGCTACAAAAACCAAATTTCATTTCTTTCTCCATCTAGTATCTTTGTCCCAGACAAGTACATCTTGGTAATCCTAGCGTTTTTCGTTTATTTGAATGTGCGGAATTGGCTGATAACAAATCACATTAAAGTAGGAATTCACTACATAGTAATTTTTTGGTATGGTGAGGTACTGATTCATGTAGTATATAGAGGTCTCTTTTTCTGCATTAGGCTGCACAGGATCGTTTGAATGCTCGGAAAATTGATAGAATGATACTTATCTTACAATAAATGTCTGAATTCGCCCGTGCGGAGAGTGATTGCATCACTTTCACCGGATTTGAAGACGCAGATGCACTCCTTGTACTTCCCCCTTCTTCATTAAATGGATACGCAAGAATTGTAGATCTGTTTGAGCATTTGGTATCCGAGGGTCTTGATGGGGATCGCATCGAAAGAACCTCGATTTTACAAGGTATATTTATATATTTCAACAGAAGTGAAGCAAGAATGCGTAATTTTTGCCATTTTTCTACGAAATGCCGAAGGTCCATGTTGGTTGCGCATTTTCTCAGTGGTATCACCCGTTTTAATATGGATACCAATCGCTTGAGCAGGAAAACTAATTAGATAGTATTTGCCATTGCTATTGCAGCTAAATGTAGCCTTTCTGTAGCATAGTTCCTTTGAAATGGATTTCCAACCGACCAAACTTAAGCGTGCATTGCTTTTAGTTTTTTGATAAATGTTTTTGGATAGTATGTGAAATGCACATAAATACTGGAAAAAATATATGTTCCAAGAATTGTACATTGCAAAGGATGCAGTATGTGCTGCTCTATGATACAAAGGAAAATCACCGAGCTCCCATTGCACTGCTTTCTCAACTCCATTCCCTTGTTTTGATATGAATTTATTCTACATTTTGATGCAAGAAGATAAAATGCGTTGAACTTGCTATTTCTATTGCTGGATTGAGCTTTTCTGTTCTTCAAGGTTTTATGCATCGCTTTATCCCTCTTCGAATCATAAGATGAAATGGGTCATGCGTAATGTAGATTTACTTCACCATTCAGCTTCCATCATTTGCTGCGCTTTTTCTCTTCTATACTCGGAATATGTTGCATATTAAAATACAGCGTTATAATGTTTGGAGCTATGATTTTAGTTTTCTAATTCCCTAGTGTGAAAGGTTTCAATACAAATTTATCTTATGCATCCATACTTGTTTGTTTTCTATGATTGGGTATGCGCCTAACTCTGTGAAGGCTTAAGTGAAAAAGAATTCTTTAAATGGACTAGTTCTTGTTTTGTAGTTTTTTATTTAAACAATTTTATCATTTTGTATCTTTTTTGCATAAGGTGAAATCCTGCACTTTGGCATAGCATTTTTCCGAAAGAAGAGGGCCATTGATAGCTGTGATATGGACAATGTGGGTGATTGGCTAAAAAGATACCAACAGTTGGTGGCAACAGTTAACTTTCAATTTGATGACAAGGAATGCACAGTAAGATTATAAGTAATTGCGTGGTACTTTATTGTTGCGGCAGAACAATGTAACCGTAAGTCGATATCTGCCCAATTTTACACCTGAATGCATCATTCACCCATTATTATTGCGTGTAGTTTGCTTTTAACTACTGTAGCATGGTATTTCTTGTTAAAATTGTTGAACTATTTGGCTATAAAATAGAACGTAATGCTTTGCTGCTACTTTTTTATTTTTTGAAAGAAGCGGTGCAAAAATGTTTTATTGTTCTTAATAGTAGGCAGTAAGTTTTAGGTAACTTTACAATGAGTTCTAGTATTAAAGAGCACTGTATATTTTATTTCCTCGTTTTGTATTATTTGTGAGTTTACATACAATTGCACTCTATAATTTTACGTTTACGTACGCTATATATTTTGTTTATAGAAAGAGAAAAGTTGTTTTTCCCCTATCAATCATTCTTCTGAAGGCACTGTGGAGCATTTACGTATAATTTCTGTCTCAGCAAAATCGCAGCCAGAAAGTGTCATAGAAAAGCATGTGTATGATGAAACAAAATTCCCAATTTACTGTGAGAATCACGCTAGGAGTGATGAAGGAAAAATATTGAAAAATAGGAAGCCTTCGTTTGTTCTTTTCACTTTTGCTATTCCTGCAGGTGATATTTCCCTTTTGTTGTATTTTTCCTTGTTTCAAATTTGATATATTTCTCATTTCTGTTTTGAAGGTGCTATCGTATATTTTATTTTTTTGATTCCATTTATGTACTTTGTGCTTGCAGAATTTGATGTTGACCAAATTGGGAGGTATAAGAAAAGCTGCACGCATGCTTAAACCATACAACTGCTATTAGAGCTTAAAAAGCAGACCATTATTTCCGTAAAAGAGGATGTTTTGTGCTATTGTAGTGCTTATTTTGTTGCTTTTTGACCCTGTTATTTTCTAATAGGAATGCTGATTGGTTTTGATTCATTTGGTGTTTTCTAGATTCCTAAGGATGCGGGTATTATTTTCACTTCCTCTTCTGAAAAAATATCCAAAAAATAATATAATTGCTTTGGGTAGAAGTCCTACTGTACCGTATTCTACTTTCGCTGTCACTCAAGGTACGTCGGGGATGACCAAAATGGTACCTATCTTGCTACTGCATGCAAGGTACGATATTGGGCAAGTTATTTGCTTTTGTTATGGAATATTTTAGGACTTGTTGTACTATGAATCGATTATTTATTATGATAGGAGAAGCGATAAAATGAGAATATCATGTCACTAGACAATCTCAATGCTAATTGGATCCTGATCTTTGTCATAAAGTATTTAGTCCATTTCCTTCTACAGGAGCATCGATGTATTTTACTGAACAACTGCGAGCTACTCTACGCGCTCCTACAGTATTTAATTCTCAAATACCTTGGTCTTCAGCGTTAACCTATCGATCAAATTCTTTCCTAATAAACTCTGGTTCTCTTTCCAGCGAATTTTCCAACGGAAATAATGGTAGAAGTGAGAGGAAGTTAGAACCCTGTGATCATTTTTCATTAAGGAAGCGGTCTAATCTTACGTTGGAGCTTCTGTCACAGGCTGTGTCGCCGATTGAGTTATCCTCTACGGTAAGCAAATTCTTTTTATTTTGTAAAATATCATAGCATATTGACAATATCTATTTGTGATCGAATTTGTATATTCTTAGCTGTTACGATGCACCATAATGCTATGATTTTGTAATTTCCTACAGTTCTTATTTCGTCTTTATTCTTTTTCATTGAATAAACAGTTTCAATGATCTCTTCTAATGAAAAGAGTATTATATTTACAAATAATTGCGCGGCATCCTATATATAGCTTGATCATGAAATCTCTTGCATTGCTACATGCTCATAGCAAAGAGGAGTTCCTAGTTTTTATTGCTGTAGAAAAATGGTCACTCGATTGTTACTTCATCTCCCCGCGGATATGGAATCGCTCAGATTTGTCTAAAAGCTGCTGCTCCTCTTAAAATTTGTAGTCAATGGCATCTTTCCTATGTCTCTCTGCTTTTTACTAATTGCACAAGTAAAGGCATTCGTAATTCTTTAATTTTTGTGATATTTCAGCGGTGCTCTGTTTCTTTTTGTACAGTAATTTCTCTAATTTAAAAGCACCTATCTGCACAAAATATATTTAAGCAATTATTTGACTGCTCAGTATGCTTATTGTTTGTACAGCGGATGTTACAATTCAAATTAAGAGCTTAGATGTTCCAGAATTTGAGCCTTTGATCGTGGTACTTTAAAGGTTTTTTAGTTCTCTCTTTTCTTCATATTTTCACTCTTTTGCCTGTATGATAAAACCCATTTGCTTATTTTATCAGCATGAATTACCATTCATCATAGCTCCCGGTGAAACATATGGAATCGTGTTGAAACTTCAAAAACTGGATACTACTCTAGTAGATCTAAAAATTGGAGGTGTAGGTAGTCCAATGCTTCCAATTACAGACCAAGTTACCAAGGTTTCAGAAGAAGGTGGCATAAAATGGAATGTTGAAGAAACAGGAAGAGCTGATTCTTTTTCACCAAGAAGCACGCCGGTTACAATAGCTTGGTATTTCCATTATGATTGCTGTTTCTTGTACTCATTGTCTCTATTTTATTGTGAAACGGGTGCCGAGTCGTGCGCTATATTTTCTGCATGAGACCACTCTATGTTTATCTACGTAATTGTGAAATAGTTTATCTTTGCAGGGGAATAGACAATTTTCCGCATTCTAAATTGTGGTTACAAACGAGTTTTAAATTTGTATGGCATGCCGTTAATTTGTTGGAGGCAACTGTAATAGGTAATTGCATAGTAAGAATACCCGCAACATGCATATACTGTCTTTTGTATTTTGTGATAGCCACTGTTAGTTTATGCCACCCTCCACGGTTGATTTTATGGATATTAAACCAGGCTTCCTTTACTGTAGAATTACAGCTGGCAGCTGTATACATCACGGTATTTCTGCTATGCTCTGCTTTTTTTAGGATTGCATTTGGATGAGAAGGAAACTGCGACCAACGTGAAAATTTGTTTCATGAATAACAATTCAGTCGATATGGAATTACTAATTTATTACCCGGACAACATACACTTTCAACGGCATATTCCATCACAATTTCACTCAGTCGGCATGTGTCCCTCGTTTATTATGCTGTCATTTATTGAAAAAATAGGGTATGTGAAGAAGAGACTTGTGATACAGTTGGAAATGTGGCATATTTTGTAGAAGTTTGCTTTTACGTTTTTCGGCGATAATACTGTTTCTCCAGAAACGTAAAAGGACGTGTTTCTGGAAATCACAAGCGAGTTGAGTTTTTGGTATATTCTTTTAAATCTATACGGTTTAAGAGTGAAGCTATAGTATTTTGAGTTTGCGCTTATGCGTGTCGTTGAACCGGGGGATGATTACAATCATTAGATTCAATGTACTGGCACATCATTCAGTTTGTGGATATAGGTTGATTCCTGGCGGTCAAAGTCGTTCTGTCGATCTACGGTATATCCGCACACACAGCAGCTCGTACGAGCTTCCGCCTTTATTCATTGTGGATACTCTTAGCTTGCAGCACTTTTTGTTTCCCGGCACCATGATTCCCATTTTATAATTTACAAGCTGCTATATGCAATGAAAAGCTTGTAATTGCGTAATACCTATGTTTATTAACCGTACAAAAAACTTTACCCTTTTTTAAGCTATCACTATTGTACTTTACTAAAAATGTTTTACCACTTCAGTCGTTGATATTGGTACACACTCATATGTTAATTCACCTTGATTTTGATTACGGATAATTAATTTACGGGTGCCTAGGATTTGCGCAAGCAATGATATGGAAACCTTCATATGGTTATTTCCAAGCGGCGTAAAGTTCTGCAAATGAGCGTCTATAACATATACTTTTTCCTAAGCGTTACCACAATCATGTTCTGAAGGCCTTTCTGTTTTTTGCCTAATTAACCTTTCTGTAGTTTGCAAAGGACAAGTCCAGTATTAGCGACTTGGTAGTGTTTTGCTTGCTTCACGCGCTAGATGTTTTATTTCAAATAACGTGCAACATTTGGGGCATTTGAAGAAGTTTTTGCATTGCCGCGTTGTGAGTAGGGCCTAGTGTTTCCTAACTGCAAATATGTAGTTCCGTTGTGTATCGTTTCTCACTGGGATAGGATAGTTTTAATTATTCTATTTATAATCGTTACGATTTACGTGATATTGCGTCACAAGAATGCCTTCATTTTTGGAGTTTACATTCCAAAAATTTGGATTAAATGGCTCTAATTTTATAAATAATAAAAAATAGATAGATTCTTCCTCAAAGTCCAATAGCACGTACTTTTAGTGCTATAAGATCCTTGTCATTGTGTCAGGATCAGCCGCTATGGAAACGTCGTATTACCCTCCACTAAAAGTGTTTTATGCACAAACATTCTTATTCAATGTTTTCACTATATTTTGAGTTGTAAGAGTAGAGATATATTTCTAACTAAAAGCGTAAAGGTATACTTTATCAGCACTTGCTGCTGAACTTGACGGAAATAATTAATGGCTTAAGGTAAAGCATGATCTCGAAAATTCGCCTTTCATTGAAAAACTTTTGAAGGAGGTTTTATTTGGCAAGCTGCCTTGTACCTCTCCGTGAAATAGTGAAAAATGGCTAATAATTTGGGTCATTTCTACTTCGAGTTCAAGTTTCGGTACAAAATATTAGTATTTGCTCAGTTCACATTTGTTTTTCTCGTGTGCACTGGGGTACGAGATGACGCGACGAGCCCCATTACTTTGCCGTTACGACAGAGTGTCGCAACCGGAGAAGTTGCATTGCGAGAAGCAGCAAGTCGCTGTGCCATTTCAACTGTAAGTCTCGTAGCTTTTGTATTTTATTTTCCATATAGTTTTAAAAAAAGAATCTGTTGTTTCTCATAATCTCTTGCACAATTACTGAGTGGTAAATTGAATTACGGAACATAATTCAAGGGTTTCAGCAGTCCAAACCAAAACATTGCATCAATCAGTGCGATTTACTTCAATTTATTGGCAAGTTTTTCTAAAATAGTTGTGCACTGATTGCGCGTGGTAGAACAAGAGACAGATTCTGTGGTGCGCGTGCATGGGAATAGTTGGTGCACGGAAATCGATTCCACAGCCCAGTAAAAAACTTTTTATTTAACGTGACACTGAGGCTTCATGGCAAGTTTTTAGCAAACTAGCCATCTAAAACGGCTTCCTAGCTTTTAAATCTATCATCAAAATCAATTCGAAGTAGATTCATAGGAGCAATCGGGTAGAGGCTATTTCAAATACTCTGTAGTTACGGGAATATGTTTTATTGTAACTGCATTCCACAGGAAAGGGAGCGACAAACAGATACTACCATGCTTTGTTCCATTCCGACAGGTAAGAACCACATTTTTACAACACAGTGCGTCCAAATATGTGGTATAATAGTTGATAAACGCAAACTCTTCGATTACTCAAAAACACTGTCACTTTGATAAAGATGATTGAGAGAAGAAGTGCTGTTAAATGCCGAAGTTATGGTGATTATGATGGAATTTCGTATAATACACCTCTTAGTAAGCTATGCTCTTTGTCCCTCATATAGCACATTTTTTTTTGAAAATATAGCCACGAGTATTGCACCTATGTTCTTAATATTTATAGCTGCTTCATACGGTAACGACCATTTACAATGGCAGTATGTGAAACAGATTAAAAAAGAAAAAGAGCTGTTGCACAGCACTTGGAGACACGGGTTCGATTTTCCGGATAAAGTCGGTTTTGAGAAGAAACACGATTTGAATTTAATGCGAAAAAAAAGTACAAAAAGAAAATTGGAGGAAAATGGTTTATGTAAATGTCAGCAGAAAGAGTATAGAGTACTCTCGACACGGCAAAAGGTTTCTACCGATGCACTTACCTTGTTGGGAGAAAATGCCCCTACTCCCTTGTCCTACTTCTTCCAAGAAGAACAAATTGAGGTGAAAGTTGAATGGCTCTAAATAAATAGTTCAAATAGTTAAATGAGGATAGTTATTTTATAATTCAGGATCATAATAAAGAAACTACTGAAAAAAAAACGACGGATAATTCCATCTATGACATATCACGTTCCGGAGAAAAAAAACAAGATTTCTATGCGTTTGTGGAAGATTCAATTCGTGCTGCTGTCAGTTAGATGTAACTAGATACAAAAAATGCATAAATCAATAGAAACATATCCACAGAAGTTATTTATTCATGGTTACCGATAGTTTATGGAGAAAATAACCAAAAGGATGTGAGTTCATTTTACTTCATCAGGGGTCCAACGTCTGCTGGAACAGTTGTATGTGTTGGCCAGTTATAACGGCTAGTGTGCTATGCTTCATATTGTGTTTCATCTTCCTGTTGATGACAGCTTTCCATGCCAGCAGAGCATACTCAGAGGTATTCGGCAAGTTCAACTTTATAACAAGTCGTACTTGCGCAATAAGATAAGCTAACTGTTTGCCGAGTGTTAAATTGTACATTCGTTTTGTTGAAGGGGTTCAAAAGCATGAAATTTTGGAAAGGTGGTGGCTTTCTAATGCTTACGGCAAGTCTTACTGGTCAGACTAATTATTCTCGTCACTGTTAAATCGGAGTAAAGATTTCTATTTGCGGGCAACTACTGTATCATGTAGCTGTTGCATGCAGGTTCCACTGTTGGAATCCTTCTCGGGCAGTTGGCTTTAAACTGTGTTCCAGTTTCATTTACACTGTCGAGTTCTATCGCGAATTGCCTCAGTGCAGGATTACTCTTGGGTATTCGCGGATCTAGCCTCGGCGGGTGTGGAGGCGGGGTACTTGGAGCAACATTAGGCGCGATTATTGATGTTCAAGTTATAACTATTCTAGGTACGAACAGTATTTTTCTCACATGTGGTAAGTAATAGTAATAGTTCACCTTATTTTGAAAAAAACATTTTTGCAGTTGGATTCATCAGCGGTCTCATGGCTGGAATAATTTGGGGGTTTCTCCCTTTCTTTCCGAGTTTATCGATAAACAGACGCTATATCTCCAAATCAATCAGCCAAAATTCCAGGTAAGCTAAGTCTTTCCATATAAAAGTTTCTGATTTTCTCTAAGAGAGGTAGCATAATACATTGGTTAGCTGCTGTATGCTAATTTTCATAATTTATAGTGAAGACGAAAACCTGGCATTGACCCGAAATGCATTTAGGGATCTTATGGAGAGGCGAGTTTCGTTTGATTTCGATACTACTCGATTGAAAAGCGGAGAGCGTGTGGCCTCACCTAGTTTAGCGAAGAGATTTTCTGATCAGTCAGCTCCAATCATCTCGGCTTCTGCACTATATCGGCAACAAAGTTCCCCCCTTAGTTAAAGCTTTATAGTTTTTTTGACTGAAGGCTTACCTTCATGGCGCCACAAACCATTTTTTCTAAGTGTAAAACGTGCAATTCCATGATAAATAGAACAATGTGATGCGCAATTAATTCGATTTTCATCACGATAGTTTAACAATACTTTAGATGTGCATAAGCGGGCATAATGTAAGTGATTCTAAATGATGTATAAATTTGAAGCTTTTACCACATGATAGGTAACAAGGGTCACGAAAAATGCACATGTAGACGCAATGGTAGCGTGCCGTATCTTAGTGCATATATCTATCAAAACACAACGCTTTATTTACCCAAAACAGAGCGTATGATTGGAAAGTCAAGGTGATGGGAACGCATGTCATACCGATTTAATTTCGGAGTTACCGTTTATTCAGTGCCGTTTCAAGTATTTGATTTTGGAATTTTTTGTCTGTCAAATGATGAGCTTTTGTGTAGATCGATGTACAGAAATTGGAAACAAAATCAACCAACAAACAGAGGGAAATTAGAGTAAGAATGCATGACACGTAAGGAAAATTGTTTTCCAGCTTTTTGAAGTTTACACAGAACTGAAGAACAGGAATATGTGTGTTTTCAACTTTCTTGGTATAGAAAAAGCGTTACAAAAAACTGTGCAAATCATTACATGTCATTATATAATAATACTATTTGTATCCTTTGTGTTAGATATGAGTTTTGGCCCCATTTTTATTCAATCTGTTTTTGTTTAACGCCTATTATCAACTTAAGTGATCAAGAAAGTATTGAGAGTAGCAATAAAGAGGTTTTATTATGTACCATTCACTGCAACGTTCATTTTTATGTTGCAAACGTAAGAAAAATATCAAGCAAAATATTTTGCTCGTGTATAGGAAATTGATTTTTCAGTACCACTTACACTATCCCAAATACGATACATTTAACAAAAATTTACTACTTTATTATCGGAGGAAAAAGGAATCGTTCCTATTTTGAACGAGACCATTCGCTCTTAATTTTGTGTATTCAATTGAATTGCATTTACTTCAATAGTGCAACGCGTGGAATTTCGTGACCGCTTTTTATTCTGGTATTTCTCTTTTATTGTCATCCTTTTGGCTTTTCCAAATGGAGTGATGATTTCAACAGCTGCAATAAAATAGACTCAGTACGTAAAGTGCACCCGAAGACTCCAGTTCATCCTGAAAAGATATAGCTAAGATATATAAATGTAGCACAGCTCGACTAGAAGTACTTACTCTATATTCAAAAAGAAAGGAGCTGGCAATAAATTTGAAATGATGATTTTTATTTTTGATTGCCTTATCGGTTGAAGTGTTGCAATAATTGAATTGCATAGCGGAATGGAAAAGAAGATTTGGAATGTAAAACAAAATGTTTTATAGAAGAAATTCCTGCAATGAGTTAATACTTACAAAGTCTCCTTACTTAAACTACTTAAAGAAAAATATACTATACTTGCCTAAAAATCTCACAAAACGAACAGATAGCCCTACTTCCGATATGAATGATAAATTTATCTAAATGAAAAAGTACCACTTGAAAAGAATTTCCTCCTTCACTTTAATCACTCATCTTCGGTGGTTAAGTTAGTTGTCACTACTTGCGCGTCTGTTGAATTTGCGTGCACTCAAATACAATACTAATCACTTCGTCCTTAACTTACTACTACTCCAAGTATCGTTCACTCTTACATTACATCCTTTCCTCTTGCATCCTTTCAATGTTACTGAGTATTAAAACAGAATTACAATTCGACGAGACGTACTTACTACAAATCATCACAATAGTATAATTGTTGCAAAATTCTTTTACTCGCAGATCTGGGTCAATTGTTAGTGAATTTTAATTCATAACTGCGATACTGGGTAGTACTGCTTTAATACATTTGTCCATCAATGGAATTTCGTAAAATATTATTTTGGAAAAGTGAACTCAATCGTAACAGTTAGGATAAAAATAAAATGAATTGCCATTTCTCCAGAAAGAATTTGAGCATCACTAATACACACACACTCTTTCGAGTCTTGTGAAACTGGTTGAGAAAAAACACACTAATTAATAGGCACGTTAAATTGCTCCCAAGAGATTGCTTAATATTTCTGTTGTTCTATAAGGAGCGAATGTAAGAGATAAGCTCTTCAGTGTAGGTGAGAGTTGAACTTTTTACGTGCCACAATAATTAAACTATTGAACAGATTATGCGACAAACAATTCCAAACAACAACTAAGGAATTTAAGAATAGGCAAACTAATAATGTTGGGTAATATTTAATCGAAGCAATATTAAAATATTAAACATGCTAAAATAAGTTAGACTAAAATGGTTCGATTAAAACATATCTTCTTCC